>JACSZP010039067.1:0-18377 GCA_016161895.1 Pinna nobilis | reverse complement strand
AATAATTACATGACCATTGATTCGCTAAAATAAAGTTCCGCGAAAATTTCTGGATTTACAGTAATCTCCCTGTGCAGTACGACATATTTTGGGGGAATTGGACAGATTTTGTGAGAATAAACGAACATCATGAGCTTTCTGAATTTTGTGGAGTTAATACTAGACTATTTTTTCAAACAGATTAATTCTCTGACAAAGATTAATATATGGGAGAAAAATAATCAATCCCCATTGCCTGGTTATGAATGAGAAATCCACAAAATCTCCTGTCAAGTTAACTTGTCTATGTTGAGGCTTGCCTCGACATGGACTAACTTAACTTGACACTCGGGGTTGGTGGATTTCTCAATCATGACCGGGCAATTGGGAAGGGTTTTAATTATCAACAATCTGATTTCTGAATGGAACCAAAAATAACACTTCTTCACACATCCATGTACATTTTAATATACGTGTATATAACATCTAAAAATATATTTGTCATAGTTCATAATTTTCCTTTAGATAGTCCAGTATAGCTGATGTACTGCCTAGTGCATTAAACACACGTCTCTCAGCCCTGCTGATAATTCTGTCTAACATGAATATAAGGTGTTGATGAAATGTCTGAGCTGCTGTCCCTGAGGAAATCGCTATATCTACCTGTAAATAAAATATATGAAACTAATTTATTGGCATGAAAAGATAATAAAAGCTTACAAAGTAGAACCTCAACTAAACATGGAGGACCATCTCACTGACCAGACCAAAAACTTACATTAAAACTCTCACTATTCAAGACTATATGAATCTCCATTAGAAGACCACCTCACTAATCAAACCAATTTTAGCCAGTCACATGGATTCTATTAACACTGAGTTTCCACTATTCATGTTAAATGATAGAAGTTATTCAAACCACATTAAATCAAAGAAAGTTCAAAGTAAGCAAAGAGAACATCATTGCCCTGATTGTAAAAAAAGCATTGATTTGACTGTGGGTGAGGCATTGTACATCCTACTAAGAGTACTGACATACAGGTATATGAAGTTCTGGCTCCTTACAAGAACAGTCCCATCTTTTGGTCTTGTTTGTTGTACAGTAGACTTTGTCTAAACTGGTCATCAATGGGACTGGAAAATTTGTCCGGTTTAGACAAAATCTGGATTATACAGAACTCAATATTTTACCATTGATTTCTTATTGCTTTCGCTGGTATTATGTTAAATCTATATAGAGCCAGTATTTATTTGCCGATAAAACTATTTATCATAAAATATCATAAAAATGAAATAAATTAATAAATTTAAAATAATCAACAAATAACTTTTGTATTAACACAAAGAATTGTCACAGGCCACACAAGAATTTATGTACTCCGACATAACACAATCTTAAGGTAAATACAATGAATTTCCACTAAAAGTTACCGCTGGGTAAACTACAATTTTGTATGCCCCAGCTTATTTAATGTCGTTAACGTCCAAGTAACTCAGTTATATGCCAAATGATTCATTTTTTTTTCCGATGTCACTAGTATTGTCGGTTTTGTTCATAAAACAACACTCATCATACCCCTCTCCTGATCATCAGAAAGTTTTCCCATCTATAGCAATCCCCCATTTCTCTAACATAGTCAGTCCTCAAACCATAGGTTAGTGTGTTACACCCATCAGGCTCGATTAATAATCAAAATATTCTGGGCAATAATGGTCAAAGAGCAGGGAGGGTTCTTTAACATGCGGACACCTATTGTGGCACTGGACAGTGGACATAGGTTTTTACTGATCCATCTGAAGGACATGGAAAGCCAACGTTGGAGTGACACAGATTCAAACCCATAACCTCGCGATCAGAAGGTGAACATGCTAAACAGTGAGTCACAAGATCGACAAGCTATCTTCATGAAACTGAGCAGTTGGACGGTTTCAATACCAGTGTCTTTTAGTGGATGTACATGTATAGGTAAAGGTTATATCAAAATGCCTTTTTAGCATATTATTTAACAAACATTGATTAATCATTTTCTCAATATAATTGTGGGTCATCTGTCTGTTTTTTAATAGTACCTTAAAAATAATAGTCAATATCACTGTAGATGTTGATAGACTGAAAATCCCTGACTGCTGAATAGCCATTGTCGCTAAGAAAGGAGCAAAATTGAAAGCGTTCCACCTGCATACAGTGATTTGTTCATGCAGGTGAAATATTCCTGAGAACTTAAATACATGTAACAGTAAACGAAAGAAAACTTCAATGGCGTGACCTTCAAGATTAAAATGTACGTATTCATAACCTACCCAATCTTTAACACATGACAATGGAGTGTTGTCAAATCCTGCATACATTGCTGGGTTTTGTAGCATTCCCCGGGCTGCCATCACCCCTACAGGTTGGAGAGTACAGGGACATTAGTTTACTTTTTGTTGCAGTGCTCATGAAAATACATAACTCATAAAGTGTACTCATCAAACTTTCAGTTCAAATTCATGTTAAAAAAAACAACATAATCCACGCTAGAACCTAAGTTATTATGTGAGAAAGTTTGTCTGTGTCTAATCTTGTCAATTCATGTCAGTCAATTTGTAAATCAATATCACTCTAAAATAGATCAGTCAGAATGTACAAATACCCTCTGCAGTAGCAAAGTTAAAAATACAGTGGATGCTAGCCTACAGACCACCTAGCTTACTTAGAAGACCACTTCACATTTTTTAAAAGACCATTCGCCTACAGTTCTGTCTAAATATGATGGTTCTGGGATATTTCAACCTCACCTAGGAGACCACCTCACCAATCAGATTAATTCTAGCCAGTCACTTTGGTGGTATTAATGGCTAGATTTCACTGTAGTTCATTTTGGGAACAATGAAAACAAGAAATCTGGTTATGTGTGCTCTGTGACCTTGGTATTGTAGGCAACATATGACCTTGGTTCAAGTTCATGACACATCCTTGAATCGTGGAATTTCATTGTGTGATCTATTATCTCTTTCCACCGTAAGAAGAAATTATGACCAGACAAGAACTCTATACATGTTCAATTTCTGATGATTATATGACATTTGGACCTTTTTTCATACTGGTACTCACCGTCTACACCAGTTTTATCATGGATCATATTAACATCCTCCAGACTCTTCATGTCTCCATTTGCTATCACTGGTATGTCCATATTCTCTTTTATTAGTTTGATGGCCTCTAGATTTACTGGCTCAGCTCGCTGTTCTTTTGTCCTCCCATGTACAGCTATCCATGACACTCCTGCATGTTGTGCTTTTTGGCACAAGTCTACTGTTTCCCTGTTTAGGAAGAGGATATCAGACCCTGTTTTAGTTTTGTTAAGTCTTATTTAGGTGTGCAGTTTACACCAACTAGTGGCCACTATGATATCATTAAGTTGACTGGCACTTGGAGAACAGTCAAATCATTGAACTGAGGTAGCAAGGAAGACCTAGGGAATATTGCAGGAGGTCAAAGACCAAGGGTAACAACTCCTTAGATCTTCCATTATTTAGTCTCAATAACTTGACTGCCCCATCAGCTCTGATGAAAACAAAAGAATTATTACCATACACATTCTGTTCAAGGGACTTCCTAAATCCCTTTCAGAAACATTATCTAATCTGCTCGAGTGCAGCATGAGACTGGTAGACCACATGTGCATGATTGTTACACATGTAGCAAGCAGTACTATGCAGTTGTCATCTGTTGTTTTTAAAACTTTCTACTGCTCAGTGATGCTTCAGCCATTGTACAATATCATTTTCGTCCATTAAATAGAGAAAACTTAATTAATGCAGAAATGCAATAATTACACATCATCAAGGTAGATGTGTGTTGAAAGATTATTAGAGCACTAGACAGAAAAATTAACAGCTGCCTTACACTGCTGAAATCTGTTGTACTGGGTTATGCAAAAATAAAGACAAATTAAGTAAGACCAATTATCCTCATATACACATGTATGTACTTGATATTCTCTGCCTATAAACAAATGGAAAATATTCGTGCACCATGCGGTACTCGATAATATTTGTGCAGTACTAGCATCTCCAATGGTGATGGAATGTAATGCTACATAATCTTCTGGATTGACGTTAGCACAAGATAAAGTCTTGGAGCATCATTCCATCACTAATAGAAACAATAGCCATGCACAAACGTTATCGGGTATCATGAATTAGTTTCATTCTTAATTACTTGTTTCCTAACCCTGAGAATATTTACCTGAGTTAATTTTCTATCCTGAGTATATTCACTTATCTTGCCATACCTGAGATCATTGTGAATCCTGATTTTGATGGAGACTGTAAAGTCTGACCGATTAACTCTGGCTTTGGCCTGACTGACCATATCCCTCACTGACTCTGGCTTCTTGATCAGGCAGGCACCATATCCTTCTGCCATGGCCCATCTGTGAACACAAACAAAAGAAATGTACAAATGTATCAGTAAATATAAGTATTATTCTATATGAAATGAAATACTTTTTTCCCATTGTGGAATCTTGCTATCAATACACCCCTGCCCACTCTACCCAAGTGACTGGCTGAACTTAGACTGATTAGTGAGGTGGAGTTCAAAGTTGGAACAAATAAGCCCAAAGTAAAGTTAAACAGACAGAATCTTGGTGGTCCTAATTGTGATTTGGTCTCCAAAGTGAAGTGGTCTTTAGATCAGATTCCTGTGTAATTTTTCCAATCTGAAAATGACACCTTTTTCCAAATCTCTATAGTACTCCTCATGGAAAATGAACCATAGTAGTTTCTATATATCTTTAAAAGTGATCTTATATTTGACTTAAGCCTGTAGATACAGTTGAACATTGCTATTAAGATCACCCAGGTGACTGGCTAAATTTGGTCTGATTAGTGATGTGGTCTCCTGTGAGGTTGAAACAGCCTAAAACAATGATAAACAGACTGACTTTTGACTACCTTAATAGTGAGGTGGCCTCCCGAGTGAGGTGGTCTTTAGGCAAGGTTGCACTGTATATAGTGTATAATTCCATGAACAAATTGAGTCACTTACCTTTGTGGACATCCACAGTTTAGGTCAACACCATCTGAAAATCTGTAAAGCAAATGGTTATATGCAGGACATCAGTGTACAGAACCTATGCATGTAGAACAGATGATGATAAATCTGAGTAAACACACCACACATGTAATAAGTTATGTGTCATGGTATGGATAATTGACTAGGCTGTTGTTGTATTATTGTTTAACATCCCACTCAAGAATATTTCACTCATACGGACAGTCGGACATGTCATTGTGCGCCGGTGAAGGGCGACAAATTTTGTCTAGGCTCAGCACTTATGGCCATAGAGCAGGGAGGGTTCTTTAACGTGCCCACACCTACTGGGACATAGGACCTCGGTTTTTTCTGTCTCATCCGAAAGACAGGGACGACCAACCGTGGAGTGTCGTTGCACGGATTTTAACATGCTAACCTCTTGGCTATACTAGGTATTTTACTTTATTATACCTTCTGTTAGAATCCTGTAATTTGATTGGTTAAGAGCCATGCAACAAATTTGAATGTCATCCGCTCATTCTACAAATATAAAGAAGCCAGGATGATATTCCAAAAATTAACACATGCGCCAACGTTCAAGTGCGCATAGCATACGTCATCAGACTTGTGGCAATGACGTCGTATGTCAACACGCTCATATATGCAAAACTATGTTTGTTCCAGATGAATGTCGAGTACACAATAGTGTGATTAGGACTGACAGAATGGAAAACAAAGTTACAAATATGACACTCGGTATAATAAAATTAGTATTACATTCATAAGAGGGTGATATTGCATATTTTTACCCCTCGGTCAACAATGCTTCCTCGTGATGAAAATATGCAATATCACCCTCTCATGAATGTAGTATTTATATATTATCATATATGAACCAGTGTTGATTCAGATTAAAAGCCACTGCATGTTCATATTGAAAGATCACAATGTATATACGATTTTCTTGTATGTTGACTTGGCATACTTAGGGACCCTTAGTCCTCAGAATAAAATCTTCATTAACGACAAAATTTTCTGGATTTAAGTTAGACCTGTTCTTTATCTGCTAGCAGATTTTCCAATTACTCATGTATTTCATACAAACAGAAAGAGTAATTTGATAGAAAAAGTAAAGTATGAAGAGTGGAGATACTGAGTATCAAAACTGACTGAGGAGAAATGAAGCCATATCGGAATACAGAAGAATCAGTGTGGAGGAAAACTGTATCAAGATTCAATTTTTGTGCCATACTTACGGAGCTACAATTTCAGCAGCATCTGCAAACTCTTTGGGATTATTGGCAGCAAACTGTACAATTAAAGGCCTGTCATCTGAAAATAGAAAATATCTTATCACTAAAGTACATGTAAATCTGCAACTGGAACAGAAAATAGAAGTAGGAGATTTAAGGATCCCGCTCTTTTGCAGATAATGACAGGCATACTCCAAACTATTTCTTCCTCACTGAATGAAGCAAATCTGTTCACCGTATTTGTTTATATCTCTTATCTACAAAAAATTATGTCATACGTGACGACACCTGTGACATCACCTGTTAGGAGCTCTGCAAAACTAATATCTGGTGAGTAGGTAACCTGATACAAGAATATGTTGAATCCTTCTTAACCCTTTCAACACCACAGACTGAAATCGACTGATTCAAGACAATAGAACAGAGCATACCATTCTGATACTAGGGGTTGAAAGGGTTAATCAAACAAATTCTGATAATTAATTTTTCCAGAGGTGAGATAAATTTGCTTATCATTTGGTAATGATGGAAGGTGTTCTTTATGTAGAGGGTGATTTGTGTGGTCTTTATATATAGGTGATCCGTAAAGCAGGTTTTAACTTATTTGGTAGTGATGATAACTACCCGTGTGGTGGACTAGGCTGGTTTACCTGTCCTTCATATGAGACAGTAAAAACATGGGGTTCTGTATCACAGTAGGTGTGGACACATTAACAAAACCTCACTACTCAATGGCATAAAGTGCCAAACAAATGCCGAAATTTGTAGCATCAGGTGACATCTCCATATAATAACAAATAGTTTTGTCTAGCCTACTATATTCTCCTTTTACCACCTTTGACCCTTGAATTTCATAGCCAGAGATTTGATTGGTCCTTGATAGAGGTCATATGATTTTGCCCTCTCAATTACACTTCAACAAATCTTTTTGAAATATATACATGTAGTAAAGGAACTTCAATTAGACTGATATTCATTCTGCTTCACACCAATCTAGAAAAGTCAAACCCCATCTAACTACCAGGGCTGGGTTAACCAGACCCTATTTGATGGTGATGCCCCACTGACTTTAGAATACTGATACAGTCAAGCGCCGATTATCCGGACTGTGTGGGAGACATACAAAAAGTCCGGATAATCGGTCGTCCGGATAATCGATTTTTTGGTATAAGCCTCAATGTACATGTACTGTTGTCACAACATTAGTCAGCTTTTACATCCCGGTAGAAAGTGTTGCAGTTATTATCTTCATTGTCAGAATTGAACATAACAAAATATTTACACCTTCTTTATTATTTATCATTATTTTATCAGCTTGTTTTATTTTTTTCTTGTTAACAATGCATGGACAGTTACGTAAATCGGCACCTTCCTCATTCATATCCTTGCCATGTGTACTGAACCGCATAGATAAACACTACACAAGCTGAGTTATAATCAGCATGGTTCTACCTTTGCAAATTTCAAAACAATTAATGGCTTCACTAATTACCTGCTTAAATAGGTTAATCCAGTGTAATAAACAATCGGCATTAAAAAAGCACCCCCAATAAACACACTGCAATGTACGTAATCAGCACACACTGCGTGGCCCTGATTGAGCATATGAGCAGAGACATAATGTCTCTGAAAAGAGTAAGAGCTCCAACATG
Organism: Pinna nobilis; assembly: GCA_016161895.1. NCBI lineage: Eukaryota > Metazoa > Mollusca > Bivalvia > Pterioida > Pinnidae > Pinna > Pinna nobilis. The sequence goes on along the minus strand of JACSZP010039067.1, from coordinate 10,470 downwards.
TAGATTATCCATATTCAGGGCCGCAACTCAATCAGTAACTGAACAGAAAAGATTCTAAAAACAGCAGTGATGCAAGAGTGGATGACTTGACTTCGGACTGGGTTATAGCATCATATATTTCTAATCAACACAGTTACATGTAGTCAACAAACTCAAAAAGAGGTACTCAAATGTTTTTAATCACAGATAGAATAATAAACAAATTACCCAAGGATATTTTTTGCAATAAATGTACGTATCTTCTCTGAAAAAAAAAATATCTGGAAAAAATGGGGGACATAGATTTGTCCGTACGAGCAAACAATCTGGATAATCGGCGTCCGGATAACCGGCGCTTGACTGTACATATATAATTGAAGAAATTTTTTGTCACAAACACCTTACACAGGAGTATAACACTTGAGTCAAAATTTACCTGCACAGGTAGTGAATTCACTATCACGAGCCTTCAAGGAATGCACGAATGAGTTTGAGATGATCATCGGTGTGAATGTCAAGTCACAGTCATACTTCCGAACGAGTTTCCTGAATGGCAATCTGCAAATCAAGAGAAAATCTACTCAATAGAGTCATATTAGGCATTTATATATTGTACAATAGCATAGGGAGTGAATCAAAAGTTGCAGTGACCATAATCAGAAGTTATGGGGAGTTTTTGTGAGAATGCATTTCAAAATTTGTTTCATGTGTTTTTCAGTTATGCAACAGACATAAAAATTAAATCCAAAACACACTGTACAAGTTTTGAAGACAATAATGTAAGCCACAACTTGAAATTAAGAGGACTTCATGGTTAAACATGATTTTACATCATCGTAAAAAAAAGTGGAGGAGCGGGCCCGATACATTTAATAACCTCACTTTTTCCATACTAATATATATTATAATTAATATGAACACTTGACTCATTTCATTGTTATAACAAAGTTGAAATAGATTAAAGAGACATACATACTTTGAGTATCTGACCATTGGGGCACATATTTTGACAGGTTTCTTCTCCCAGAACAAATCCATTGGTTTGGTCCATGTAAAGTGTTCCCCATCACACATACTGACACTGTCTCTATATTTTCCTCTTACATGTAGTTCACATTCTTATCAAACAACATATATTTTGATATCTGATTGAAAAAGTCCAGATCCTAAGTAGATAATCACATGCTTCTACCATCCTGATGTCCACGTCTTCCTCATTTGCATCCTACCGTGCCATTAATCACCTTTCTTCCTGAAATGTCAATAACAAATTTGTTACATCATACAGTCAAACCTGTTTTAAAAGACCGTCCAGGGGAAGGAGCAAAAAGAGTCACATGTGACAGGTGGTCTTTTAATACAGGTGATTTATATAGGAAAAAAACATTTTGGGAGCCACTCATGAAGGTTAGACTGTACATATATTCAAGACAATCATTTAATAATATCATCATATAAGACATGGTAATCTGGAATTGTTGGCTTCTTATTTCTGACATGTGCCTTGTAGATCTCTATTGATATAATGATTTGAATCCATTCCTGTGATGTCAAAATGTACAAAGAAGGGCTCACTCTAGACTCAAAAACATTTAGTACATTTGTACATGTATAAAAAATAACCATTTTTTAGCCACTTGATTTTGGTATAAGCAAAGTACATCAGGGTTTTTTCTCACCATTTTGGTAGCATTGCACTGGAACTGGAGATTTTGCAGTATTTTGACAACAAATAGGGATTTCTTACATGTCATTATGATATTTGTTCCACTTGTAAATATAAAAGATTTCTATTTATCACTTATATTGTTTGTTTATGATAAAAATTACAATACTTATCTACCAGTAAACTACCTTTAGTACATGTATAAAAAATAACCATTTTTAGCCACTTGATTTGGGTATAAGCAAAGTACATCAGGTTTTTTTTTCTCACCATTTTGGTAGCATTGCCCATGGCACTGGAACTGGGGATTTTGCAGTATTTTGACAACAAATTGGGATTTCTTACATGTCATTAGGATATTTGTTCCACGTGTAAATATAAAAGATCTCTATTTATCACTTATTTTATTTGTTTATGATAAAAATTACAATACTTATCTACCAGTAAACTTAACTATTGCCTTTTGGCAAGACACTGCCAACATTTCATTTTCATCATTTAGTGTTGAATCTAGGAACTGAAAAGGGCACACAATTTCATATGCAAAAGGGCACTTATAACGCGTGAAAATTGGTTTTAAGGGCACCTGCACAATAATGTCTGCTTTTATATCCTACACATACTTATTAACACAGTCATTTAAAATACCTTTCATTGGATGATAATAGAACATCTTTTGCTAAAGAAACAGATAAATCTAAGGATTTTTATCTTATTCAATCTATAAGTTCTAGAGGTCATGTTTTTGTTATAGGAAAGGGCATGGTAATGGCAAAAAAGGGCATGATCTTTCAGAAAAAGGGCATGCTGCAGAGCCATGCTATGTTGCTCTAGATTCAACACTAAATAATAATGACATTATGATTGGGAATTTTTGGCTGAAAATTGGGAAAAAAGATATCATTTGCAATTGGGAGCATAGCAAGTTTTACTGAAAAAAGCCCTGTACATAAACATGTAAAGATATTTGAAACATGTTTTGGTAATTTTACAAAACAATTATACTTATAGATCTGTAAAATGGATATCTCTCTAATCTGGACGTTAGAGATCCAAACTTATTTGGGTCTCTATACTTTCTACTTTGGGTGTATTCTTTCCCCTGGAGATATAATTAAGACTAACCTGTGTGGGATAAGTTTGATGTTTAGATAAGGATCTACATGTAACATGCAAAATAACCTATGGTTGTTTAGTCTAGTGTGAGATTTCACTGATAAAAAGGGAGGAAAAAGTGTAACGAGAACTGGACATACAGACCAGGTAGCTCAGTTGGTAGAGAAGCCACACGTTTAGCAGGAGGCCTGGGTTCGAGTCCCAATCTTGGCGACATTTCTCCTTGCATGTTACATTGGTGCCCAACAAAATAACCTGAGGTTGTATAGTCTCGTGTGAGATTTCACTGATGAAAAAGGGAGGAAGAGTGTAACCAGAACTGGACATATGGACCAGGTAGCTCAGTTGGTAGAGCAGATGCATGGTTAGTGGGAGGCCTGGGTTCCAGTCCCAGTCTGAAGGACATTTTTCCTCACCTGTTACAATCACAAGGCAGACACCAGCTGCAATGCATTCTCAGATACATTAGCTGTCCACTGTGGATTGTAGCTATTTATGTAAATTTATTGACACATATATTGATGTCGGATATCAAAATCAATTTTATCATTATGATTCTTCAAAAGAAAAAATCAAACTGAAACTGTCAAACAACATAACAATGAGCTCAGTTCATGTAAAAAATTCTATAAATTTAAAATTACACAAAATGCCTATTTGTCCTTCTTTCAACATACAAATTCAGAGTACGATGTTATTCGTTTGTTTTGGAGCTCAACAACTGATGCAGGTGATGACTTGTAAGCAGTAGATCTACAGTGTACTGGGATACACGTGTGAAGTTACCGGAAGAAAACAGACGGATTCTCAAATAGACTGGTTTCCTTGCTTCGATTACAAATCAAAAAGGACTTATAGGCCTAATGCTCATAAATGATAATACCTATCCTTTGATTATAATAAAAAGATAAAGCCAATTGAAAACACAGTTTTAGAAATAGATATGAAATAATGAAATTTAATTATAAAAAGTCCCCATAGTTTCGTAAACATACAACTCATCACCGGATGTAGGGAAATCCAAGATGGAAGACGATTTGATGCAGATCTTGGGAACAGACGGTAAATAACTAAAATATTCATGCAAATACGTATTGATTCTCGAATTGTAGTTCAAGAAAGTTATTGCATCAGTCATATTTAACTTTTTGTCATGCTAAATCAGTTTTTATTGGATCCAGTGTACAGTAACTGGCATTTTTCTAGATAAATTTTGGCAACATTCTGTTTTCACTTTCAGTGTATATTGGCGGCTACACAATGTGACATGTATGAAAATGTTTTATTTTTCCACGGACAATTTAGATATGGTTGTCATCAGAAGCTTAGAGATTGATCATTTGATCATTCATTTACTGAACAGCCAAAAAAATTCTTCATTTCATTGAGTAGGCCTATGAAAATGATAATTGATATGCAATCTAAAAAAGTAAGAACATGCCTTTACATGGCCAGTGTGATGCTTAGTTCACAGTCAATGAAGTCACATTGCTTATATGACGTTCAGACCTGCGTGTGTTTTGTGATGCAGTGGAACACATTCATGTACCATGTGATACCTGATAAAGTTTGCACAGTACGGTACTATTGTTTCTATTAGTGATAAAATGACACTAATAGAGGATATCCTGTGCTAACATAATTTCAGAGAGAAGATTGTATAGAGTTATATTCCATAAACATTGCTGATACTAGTCCTAGTGTTGAATCTAGGAACTGAAAAGGGCACACAATGTCATATGCAAAAGAGCACTTATAACACATGAAAATTGGTTTCGAGGGCACCTGCACAATTGTGTGCTTATATATCCTTCACATACTCATGTAAAATACCTTTCATTGATTGATAATAGAACACTTTTTGCTTAAGAAACATGGATTTAATAATTTTATCTTTTTCAGTCTTTAAGTGCTAGAAGACATATTTTTGGTATAGGAATGGGCATGGCACTGACAAAAAAGGGCATGGTGTTTCAGAAAAAGGGCATGGCGCAGCGCCATGCTATGTTGCTCTAGATTCAACACTAAGTCCCATACAAATGTTTTCTGGTGTTATGTAGAACATGGTTGATTGTTTGTTTTGTTGTTTTGCATCTCTCTCGAGCATCTTCACTTTGTCATGTGAAAGGCTGTAAATTTTGCATTTAAACCCATGATTACAGATAAGAAAGTTAACACACTAACCATGGAGCCACAACAACCCCCATTTATGATTTTGTACATGAATTAGTTTCAGTGTAGCCAATGGACTCAGAAAAGATACACCCTAGCACATAAAATCTATCAATGTATACCGGTATTGTTCATTTAAATGCATGATTATTTGAAGCTCTGAACATACAAGTTTGTTTTGTGGACAAGCATCCCTAAATGGACAATATAAAACCTCTTTCTTTTGTTTTACAGATGTATTGAAACAGTTTTTGGATGAAAATTTTGATGTGAAGGAACATGCAAACCAAGCAATTCAAGGGAAGGCCATATCAGAGCAGCTGTCCAAATTGGCAGAAGGAATATCAATATTGGACAAAGAAATTCACTCCCAGGTTTGGCTGCAATGTTACATCTCTTAGGATAACCTGCACTATTACCATAACTCATATACACTTTATAAATGTAGACATACTTGAATTGTGATTTTAGTGCATTGTTTTTGATAAATTTATAGTGTTATGTTGTTTCTGAGATGTACAAACTCTTCACATTGAAGGAGAGAATATGTTGAGCAATCATGTGACAGTGATATTAATTTAGTGCACTTTTGATGATTTATACTAGTCGAGGATCAAAGTGGAAAGACAAACATTTGCCTAAATAACTAAAAATTATAAAATCTATATTCAAAATATCTATGTGTTATCCTAGAATACTCTTCATACTGAAGAAAAAAAATTGAGATATATCCCCACATGTATATGGAATTTGTGGTCTATGTCGTAAATTGTGTGATGTGTTGATGAAAGTCACATGACCAGTCATGATCAGTCCTAGAAATGACATATTATCAATCTTCCTCACTCTTTGGTTTAGTTTGTCATTCTCCTCTCTTACGTTTTAACACAATGTTACATGAAACCGAAATAGATAGATATTTCTCTTACGTTTTACAGATAGTAGCTCACCATGACGATTTGTTGTCACAAGCAACAGGTGTGGAGACGTTAGAGGGCGTGTTACAGATGATGCAAACCAGGATACAGTCTCTACTGTCGGCCATGGATAGGTACAGAAACTGTACAACATCCTATCATATCTGATAATAAACTGTAAATCAACAAAATGTCATCATACTTTATTATTGAATGCCTATTGTTGACCATTTAATCATTTATTCACCTGTAAGTTTGCATATATCTATGCGCCCCCTTCATGGAAGTAAGGACATGATGCTCTGCTGTTATTAATCTGCACACAAGTAGTTTCCATTCTTTATTGCTACAATGGATGCACATATTGAAATGAATTCAGGCATACAGATACATCAGGAGAAGTTCTAGGTCAAGTTCTCATATGATTGATCAAATAATTATTGTGAGAGTTATGCCCTGTATTGTAATTGACCTATTTTGTAGGATGCATTTTAATGTCAGATTACAATATCAGGCAAGAAATCCATTTTTGGGAGTAGGTGATGCTACAAGATTATAAGACAATAGATTTCACAGTTTTGAATCTATACAATGTTGTTTTACTAATGGATGTGTCATAGTCTTGAACGCAAGTCAAGGGCACACTTCTATAAACCCACTAGTGCGAATGGTATTTGGCCTATTAGGAAAGAATATCTAGTCATAATTTTGAGTATTAGATGAGTTCATTGTCATCGCTACCTCTGATAATGATAATCAAAAATGCAATTCAATGATACAGTATTATCGTTTTTGATGTTTTTGTTTTGTTGGCATATTCAAATCTTGGCTGCAGCAAGATTTTTTTGTCATTATTTTTATTATAGGATCAGATCTAGAGTTACAGAACCATACAATAAGATATCAACTAGAACTACACAGTTAAGAAATCTGCAGGTAAGATCACATTTATCAGGGTTAAAGATAAGGTTTTGTTCAATCACATTTTTTTCACAATTTGCTCCCTGTTTGAGCTTCAGTATATACACATTATCGAGTGCAATTTTGGATCAGATTTGTTCTCAGTGTTGTGCTGTTTCTCTTGTCTTTCATGAAGTGATGATGGAAAGTTGGCTGTTGCTGTTGTATTAGTGCTTTCCACTGAACCATAAGTCACCTTCTGATTATGCAGTTTGAATCCATGCTGTGGACTCGGTTGGGTTCCTGTCCTTCAGATGAGACAGTTAAAATTGAGGTACTGTGTCACGGTGTCCCAGTAGGTGTCACTGCTCATTGACCATAGGTTCCAAGCATAGGCGTAATTTATCAACCTTCACCAGCATACAGTGACGTCTCCATATAAGTGAAAGATTCTTAAAATTCTTGAGGGTAACATTAATCAACAATACAACAACTAACCAACATCATGGTCGTTGAGAAATTTTCTTGCCACTGGACTATCAATTGATTTCATGCACAGCCAACAGCAACGTGGCATGAATTCTAACCCATGACCACATGGTCTGAAGATGAAGATGCTAACCACAAGGCTACAGCAGCCCCTTTCAATTTGTGAACTGCTACATAAAGGCCACCTGTCTATAAAGGCCACTTTTGTGTGTTCCCTCAGATTAACTTAATTTTGGTATTTTCTGTTACAGGAGACATGTGACTTGCTGAGAAGAGTAATAAGAATCATGTATCTGAGTAAAAGATTAAACAGCCAACTACAGGGTGGTGCAAGGGAGATAACCAAGGCTGCACAAAGTCTGAATGAGCTGGGTAAGTTACAATTTCCAGTCTGACCTGTGGTCTTTTAAATCAGGTGATTCACATAGTAAAAAAGCCATTTTGGAAACCATGCATGAACATCACATAAAATAGGTACTCCTTTAATTCATTGGGTCACTAAGGCAGGTTAGACTGTACATCAATTTAATTACCACTGCTGATTAATGCAATTGTAACTTTTCTAAGATTAATATGATATCTTTGATTTATAGAGAAACTTTATCAAGTCTGTGTCTCTGCACACTTGCATGTATGAAATCCTGGTCCCAATGTATTGTAAATTTGATTATATTTTACATGTGTATTTGTAAGGTTTCTAATCATATACAGTCTAACCTGTGTTAAGAGATCATCCAAAGGAAGAAACAAAAAGGATCACATATGAGAGGTGGTCTCTTAATGCAGGTAATTTATATAGGAAAAAATCCATTTTGGGAACCATACATTTAGGTCACATCAGACAGGTTTTTCATTAATTCTGTGGGTCACTAAGGCTGGTTAGACTGTATTAGAAATTTTCTTTAAAGATACATTTGGATTCATTGTTCATGATCACAGAAGAAGGAAATTTAAAAATTCACATTTATGCTAGCAGGAGATAACAGTGTACAACTGCTAAAATAAAATTAACATCAGCATTATGTAGGTATTGTGGTTTAAAAAACAAGTACAATGTATATGTATATGACCCCAAAATTTAACCGTCTTTTCCAAATGTTCTCTAAATGAAAAGTTTTGAGTTAGAAAACTGATCTTTTAGGTAATTCATGTTTTTGATTGTTGACTACTATTTGTTGTAGATTATATTTGTGAGGGAGTAGACTTCAGTGGTGTGGAGGTGATAGAACAAGATAGAAGGTTCATCAAACAAGCTAGAAAGGATGTAGAGGCTCAAGCTCAGAAAATGTTAGAACAGGGAATGGAAACACAGGTTAGTTACACGACACAAAAGTGAACATGGTATAAACTTAAAATAGTTTACTTACTAAACTTAACTTAGTTTATAACCTAAAACTCTGTCATAATGGATCCCCTGTCTTCAGAGACTTTGCCATGGCACAATACATACCGGTAATGCAATCCTTTTCACAAAGATCACATCTGAAGAATATTCTGTGAATATTATGTGGTAGACACTGACCTTTATCAAAACAGTTTCCATTTTTTTACAACTGTGTTGACTATAGAAGTAATCTCTCTCTCTCTCTCTCTCTCTGTCTCTCTCTCTCTCTCTGTCTCTGTCTCTGTCTCTCTCTCTCTCTCTCGCAGAGCTTTGCTACCCTTTTGATTGTTATATTTTTCTAGTATAATTCGGATTTTTATTATTGTCTTCTTTGAGTATAAGTTGAATCACTAATTTCTGTTTTTTTTTTCTTTGTTTATCATTTTCAGAACCCCACACAAGTGGCCACTTCTCTACAGGTCTTTTACAATTTAGGAAGCCTTCATCATATTGTTGAGAAAGTGGTGAATGGCTGTAAAGAAAATCTGCACAAGAATATCCGCAGTTGTCTTGATGTTCAGTCACTTGTACAGCAGCAGTCAGTTCCTGGAAAAGGTTGGTGATAATTAAACATTTATTTTTTTAGTAATAACACAAAAATGCAAACAGCATCTGGATAGTTTTTCGTTTGCTATAAACTTTAGGTATTCATGTGTAAATAGTTTGTTTGCAATGCATGAACTAATATCCAGGTTTGGGGGCATAGATTTCAAGGAAGTGCACAGACAAAAGAGATTATCTTATATAACCTGTGTTGGTCACAGTATTAATTTCAGAATTTGATGAAAACTATGACTCAGTAAGCTTAATATTTTATTTGTCATCCTGTACACTTTGAGGTGGAGCGAGTCACCAGTATACACTATGTTTTTTTATTTCTATCAGGTGGGCCAGGTCGAGCTGCCATGCCTGTAACAGGTAATACAGCCGCATTCCGAGCATCCCTATGGACAAATATGGAAAAACTTATGGATAACATATATGCATCTTGTGCTCAGGTATTGTAACATAAACATATTCCTAAGTATTGTTAAGTTCACTGGTGTTATACATGACTTTTAACATTAATTCAGTCATATCATGGTGGTATCATGGTGGTATCAAGGTGGTGCAGGCTTTATGAATTTTGATCTAGAACCGTATCTTGATTAGTGAGAGATCCTTAACATACCAAGCCAATTCTTCACATTGGACCTCTGTCTTTGCCCCCTTCCCCTTATTGGAGCAAAGATGCTGGTTCATAAAATATTATCTTTGTGCCTCTTTTCCCATCCATTAGTCTGTCAGTCATAAAGACTTAAGCCACCGGTAGGATCTATCTGTAAAACTTAAAGGAACAGGGCTTTGTTATTTTAAATGTGCATCGTTGTGACCAGAACTTTCATTTAATACCATGACCATTGACCTTGACCTAGGAAAATTGGCATCTGCAGCAGTGAACCACAATTCTCTAAATATGCTTGTTTTACCATCTTATCTGAAGGAAACAAAAAATAATTCACAATGAAGATAAAGCTATACAGTCTAACCTGTTTTAAAGTTGTATGGTCTACAACTTTCAATCTTTTTGTCATAATTAAAACTTTTTAAGTGTTATATATATTTTTCACGGTCTGTCCTAGATTAAAACTTTACAATCTTACCAAAATTTCTAAAGTTCCTATCCTATAAGTAATTTAATAATTTAATAATTCGTCGTGTACACGGTAAGTTCTTTCGGCGAAGAGGCTCGGTTTTCCGAAAAGTCCCGATGATCACGACGAGATTCTCGCGAGACATCGTTTTCCCATTCCTTCGGCATAAATCAACCTTAAAACAAACTGTAAAAAAAAATCATATCATATTAC
>JACSZP010039063.1:0-14729 GCA_016161895.1 Pinna nobilis | reverse complement strand
AAAGCTAACCAAGAACACAGGGCCTCTGTGGCCAAATAGTTAGAGCATTGTACTTAAAACCACTCAGTCTCTGGTATGGTATAGTATTGTTGTGTAACTTTCCACTCAAGAATATTTCACTCCTATGGAGGCGTCACATGTGCTGGTGAAGGGCTACAAATTTTGCCTACGCTTGTCGTAGAGCAGGGAGCTGGGTTTTTTAACGTGCCAACACCTACTGTGACAGGAGACCTCGGTTTTTACTGTCTCATCTGAAAGACAGGGACGGTCAACGGTGGAGTGGCACTGCGCAGCTCAAACTCGGATCTTTCTATTCAAAGTAGAACACGCTTACCACTCACCCATGGAGACCCCACTCAGTCTCTCACTTCTAGTCAGCATGGGTTCGAACCCTACTGGTATCCAAGATAATTATGTGAGAAAATTTGCAAATTTACTTACATTATTAACTGGATTTTCTTGTCATACATAAAGCAAAAACAAAACAAACAAAAACCAAGATCACAACATATCGATTCTACAGCCCTACTTTATACAACTCATTATTCACTAGTAAATTTGACAGCAAAAATAGAAAATTTGTTTCAACCAAAATGTCCGGGTACATTAAAGTCTAGACATATTACATTGCTTCATGATAAGTTGTCTTTGGCTTAAGGACATAACAAAATAGACATTTTATTTAAAAGACATATTTTTTATCTAAGATGAAAACTGACAAAAAAAACTGACAAACATTTTTGAATTACAAATATGAATGAAAACTAGAAAATAGATGTAAACATTAAAGACATGAATTAAACACTAAATGAAATATGAAATTATACCAGCATTCCTAAAACATGCCAAGACATTTAGAGGACTTAACAGATTAACTCAAGGGAATTCAAAAATATTATGGACGAATTTAATTTGTGCACCATATTCAAATCATAATTGTACTTCAAACTTGTGTAAAAAGCCTATTGTCGAACCTACTTCAGAGTGTACAATGTATAATGTACCCATTGAACCTAATTAACACTTAAGCTTTATCTATGTACATTGTACCCTATAGACATTACGGAAGGTACTGCATTAGTGAAAATCAAATAAAAGCTAAGCTTTCAATAATATTAACTCTACTATGAATTAATACTTCAGAATGTCAAAAATGTACCCAATGACCTTTCTCCTGGATGACTGAAATAGATACATGGAAGTAAAAAAAACTAAAGGTCTGGTTTATTCCATTTTGGAACCAACAACCACACACTTTACATGGATTTAAGTTCAACAAATTTTAACTAGGTAGGACATGAGGTTAGATTAAATATACGTATGTCAGAATGGCAATATTTTCACACCCCTGAAAACAGTTCACACAATGATGCATCCTACAAAGTTTGGCGAAAATCCGCCCATAATTCTTTGTGTTATTGCAGAAAATGTCCGAACAGACGGACAACACCGGACAGCTCTACTTTATAAATAAGTGAGTGAGAATAAGTTTTGGAAATAATACTATTTTGTAAAAAATCAGGTTAAAAAAATATAAAATTCCTATGTATTTGCTGGCAAAAAATTTATCTGAGCAACCAAAATCGATTGGTAGAAGAATATAAGATATCAGGGGACTGCTCCCCATTCTGAAATATTGTCTCCCTTGTTCATCAGACATGATTATCACCACCAGGGGCTGAACCACATGTTCCTGGTAGATTGATTATGACATCAAAATAAGGTATCTGATACATACAAATCTAGCCTGCTAGGGTCTGTATGTGCCACTTTATCTCTGGACATGGTGAACCCTGGTGGTGTATCATAACAAGGGGAGAGAGATAACAGTGTGATCCTGAGAGGAAATCGCTAGGCACATGTTGAATGACCGTTGCAGGTGCTATAATGTTATGAAGACTTCAGAATACTTATAATAGGGTCTTGGTCAATCCTTGCCAACAGCTCATACCTTATAGCCCCCTTTTGTATTTTCAAATTGGGATGAAATACATTGTTTGAATAGAGAACTGAAAATTTTGACCAAAGTCCAGGATGTTTTGGTAGTCCTTTAAGTTTTGTTTACAAAAAACGAAAAATATAACATCAACAAAAGAAAGCAGATAAAACTCCAGCAAAATAGAATTACAACAAGCTATATGGACAGCCACAAGCATAAAAAGTCTTATAAAAGATATATGGCTTTTTACGTGTACAGAAATGCACACAGAAAAGCTATATGTAATATTACTTCATAACAAATATACAAAATTACACATAATTATCAAAGAGATAAACAATCTTTGAAATTGTTATATGAATTAAAATTGTCATGTGGGAAAGAAAACCACAAATATTAAATACAAAGCAATCCAAGCTCACCTCCATGGGTTATTTTCTAACATTCAAAAATAGGATTTCTTAACGAATTAATTCTCAGTATGCTTGCTTGAGAAGAAACTAATTGTACACATTCTATAACTTCAGGTATATGCATCATATATGCAAGCTATGTATTCCAAGATTTCATAGCAAAGAAATGACATTTCTTAATACTGTAGTGGATGCCAGTTCCTACAAAGGGGCAGTTGTATACAATTTCCTCCTGCCATGTGGGATGAGCTAAAAAAATTAAAATTACAAAACTTAATTGTTTAAAGAAAAAAAAACAATGAAATCAAATTCTAACATGCATAACATCAGTTGTACATACATGTGAGCATATTTGTGTTTTTTAGTCTGTTTTTATTTGCATGAAAGTTCAAATTAGATGACCTCTTATATACACATATATCATCATTTTTCATCTTTTGAAATGAATTCACTAACATCTTTTCTTATGAATATGTATGATTGTCTTTGAACATTACTTCAATATTAAATGACCTGTACTGAAAAGATGAGGTATCTCAATGTTTTCTGACACATCTAAGACAACTTTCTGGGGAGCTTCACAGCTAATTTCAGATTCTCTTGTTTAAAGAATTTCATCTCAAAAATTCTATATTCATTCTGAATTGTAAGAAAATATAATTTTTGTTTGTTAGGATATAGGTGAAATAATTTGCTTTTTGAAAGCAATTTCAGATTTTTTTTTATTTATTTCTGACCAGAATCATGTTTGAAGATATACAAACATAAAAATAAAAACGTAAAAACTGATGATAACTGGAACAAAAGGACTGGATATATAAAACAGTATTGTTATTGACAATACAATGTTTCTTAACCACTTTACTATGGGGGACACATATCAGCACATTGCAATACAACAGTAATTAGTGATGCCTATAACTTCCCTGTGATTAAAATCTATATTTGAAACATTACAGGGACTTTGATTTCAGTTTATTTTAGAACACAGGTCAAGGTCACAAGGTATTTGACCTGTGCATTATCTTACATGTCATGAGTGCAGACTTTGTATTAAGGGTTCTCTAACTAGCTGATATGGATAATTCCTATCAAAATGAAAAAAAAATACAAATGAACAAATAAAACAAAATAGTTGATCAATGATATTTTGATTTCAAGGTTTTAAAATGTTTGCTAATATAAATGTCTTCAAAGTACAAACAAAAGCTAATAACTGGAAAAAGTAAAATAACCCGGTATTCAATCAAGGGTCAATCAAATTAAGTCACACATTCACCTAAACGTAGAATTCATTTCATTGTAATTAAATGTTTGAGGATAAAAATCTCTAATTTTCTGGAAAGACAAAGCCTTTTGATACAATGGGACCATTTTCATGCAGGAGGAGAGCAGGCCACAAGCAAACGTGGGTTATCTTTCCTTTGCGACCAAAGCAGGAAAACTTTTGTCTTTTAATGGTTTCTCCTCTTGCTGGGCAGAGCATCTGCATGGGTGGATCTTGCACACACATGTACCAACACAAATTGACACATTTGGTGGCATATGCTATTATCGTAGGGTCTCTGTTCTTTTCTTCAGATGAAATGATAGAAGGAAGTTCCAGCTTCAAGAAAACCTGAAATAGTCGGAAATCAATTGTATGATAAATGTTAATGTGCAATTAGAGAGAGAGAGAGATAGGGGAGCTACAGTCTAACCTGCCTTAGTGACCCACTCAATTAAAGGGCTAGAATTCTTACTTGTCTTATGTGACCAAAATGTATGTTTGCAAAATGACTTTTTCATAATAAATTACCTGAATTGAGAGACCACCTGTCATATGCGACCTGTTTTGCTCCTTGGATTATCAGGTTGCCCTATAAATGGGCATGGTGGCAGATTGCTCACCTTCAGTTTGTGAGGTTCAAACCCCAGAGCGAGTGATTGACTTTTCCTACTCTAGTTATAATACATGTCAGGTCATCATATAGCCTCACTATTCAAAAGTCATGAGCATCAAACATAGGCAAAAACACAAGCCCTTCACCAGCATTTTGTCTCTGTCCCTGTCTTTCAGATGACACAGTAAAAACCAAGGACCCGTGTCACAGTAGGTGTTAGCATGTTAAAGAACCCGCCCTGCTCTACAGCCAGCAGTGCCAAGCATAGATGAAAATTGTAGCCCTTCACCGGCACACGGTGACGTCTCCATATGAGTGAAATATTCTTGAGTATGAAGTTAAACAACAATACCATACCATACCTCTTTGTCAATGAAAGATAACTGAGTTGGACGTTCAAGCTAAGCAACAACACACACAAACAGAACTTTTAGATAAAATTTTGGAGGTTTGTATTCCTATGTATAAACAACTACCAGTAAATACAATGTACATACAACTGTTATATAGCCAAAGTTGATTGACAATACATACTGGAACAGTAAAAATTATATGTATAACCAATCATAGGATATAGATTAACCAGTCTATATAGGGAAGGAGTCTCTACACAGAAAGCCATTTGTACAGAAATGTTGCATCTTTTGCATCAACTCGACATGTCGTTTGCCTGTAAGACACATACCTGTATAATGTATCTGATTGGGGAAATGTCCCTTGTATGCATGTACAGATACATGTAGAACTGTCATCAATCTTAAAATATTTGAAGAAAAACTCAATATCATTTAAGACAGTTGGGCATGCACACCTTCATTGTGTTTCAAAATACAACCACGTTATTGCTAAGTAAATCCAAAATAATAGGAAAAGACAGAGCTGGATAAGCTCTCTACATCTGCATCTTTATTCCAATGGATGTATAAATGGTCGAACTAACAGACAGTCAGATAATGGAAGATTTCTGTATACAGGGTTATTTTTTCCCTAATTTACTTCTAAACATATAATACAACACTCTATTTCCACAAATTTTCGGCCCCTTGGCCTTTATCATTTTCATTGACTCTTCATGGTATATGTACGGATGTAAAAATAAGCACATTATGTGAAAGCTAGTGTCACTGTCATCAACCACTTGATAAAGGACAAGGGGCGGAAAATTTGTGGAAATAGTGTTGTATTATATATTTCTACAAGGAAACTTCCCTTTGGAGGAAATTGGATTATATTTACTTCTAAACAGTTTTGCCCCATTTTAAATCTACCCAGTCTTGTCATTATTCTGTTCAATAAATGTACCATTTTGAATTCATACAATTTTAAATTTGCAGGATCTACAAATCATGAAGGCGAAAGGGGCGAAAATAAAACGAGGGCAGAAATTTTCCTGTATACAGTAATATGCCTCAGCCCTTTCTGAGGGTCCTTCTACAAGTTTGGTCTCTTTAGTAAGCTTGACAGTATTACCCCTGTCCTGGTACACCTACCTTTGCAGCTTTACCAGATGATATGACTGAGGAGGATTTCCTGTAATCTTTGGCTTGTCTGTCTATGAAATGTTTCTGCGGGTCGACTGTGGCTGTGGCATCTTTGTCTTGTACTGTAACTTCATCCTGAATAAATAGTAGATTGGTGCTTCAGAGCCAAGTGAACTTCCCCAAAGGATACTTTAGAACCAAGGAACCTTCCCCAAAGCTTTAGACCCTCAGTTGAGGGACACTTCAGAACCCTGTAACCTTTCCCAAAGCTTCAAACCTTCAGCATCGACACTTCATCACCAAGTATCATTCCCCAAAGCTTTAAACCCTCAGTGGAGGGACACTTCAGAACCAAGGAGCCTTTCCCAAAGCTTCAAACCTTCAGCATTGACACTTCATCACCAAGTATCATTCCCCAAAGCTTTAAACCCTCAGTAGAGGGACACTTCAGAACCCTGTAACCTTTCCCAAAGCTTCAAACCTTCAGCATTGACACTTCATCACCAAGTATCATTCCCCAAAGCTTTAAACCCTCAGTAGAGGGACACTTACGAACCAAGGAACATTTCCAAAAGCTTCAAACCTTCAGCATTGACACTCATCACCAAGTATCATTCCCAAAAGCTTTAAACCCTCAGTAGAGGGACACTTACGAACCAAGGAACATTTCCAAAAGCTTCAAACCTTCAGCATCGACACTCATCACCAAGTATCATTCCCCAAAGCTTTAAATCTTCAGTAGAGGGACCAAGGAACCTTTCCCAAAGCTTCAAACCCTAAGCATTGAGACTTCAGAGCAAATGACCTTCCCCATAGCTCCTACCTCTAAGCAGAGTGACACTTTAGAACCAAGAAAACTTTCCCAGAGCTTCAACCACTCAGCATTGACACTTCAGATCTAAGTACGCGTTCCCAGAACTTCAGCCACTCAGCATTGACACTTCAGATCCAAGAACACTTCCCCAAAGCTATAATCCCTAGGAGCAGAGTGACACTTAAAAAATAAGTAAAGTTTCTGAAAGGTTCAAACCCTCAGCAGTATGACACTTCAGAACCTAGTAGCCTTTCCCAAAGCACTAATTTCTCAGCAAAGTAATACATGTACTGTTGGACCAAGTAAGCTTTAACTCAGCTTCAAACCCTAAGCAGAGGGAGACATCAAAACTAAGCTGGCTTTCCAAAAGCTTCAGTCACTCATAGATATGACTTTAGAATGAACAGCACGCCAGTTTTTAGTGACCTCTATCATGAGGAACTCTGCCTTGAGAAAAAAATGTCACTCACACTACTTAAGGGAAACAACTATTATTGTATTATTTACAAATAACCACCTGTTTTGAATACCACAATTCTATAAAAGTAAAGGGTCTCTAAAGACAGTTATTTCTGTACTTACATCCTTGGGTTGTTGGACTTCTTGTTCAATTTTGGGTTTTGCATCGGGAGTCTCTACATTGTCTGAAGCTGCAGGTACATCAGGCTTTTTGGATTCTTCTCCCGCTGACGGTGTTGCTGGTGGCTCAGATGTATCCATATTTTGACAGTCTGAATCCATCGCTAAGTTTGTGATGTTCATCAATTCTTTTTGCGCGTATTCAAGTTGTGCAACTGTCAATTTCTGGCAAAATTGAAAGGATTTCTGAAAAAAAATTAATCAAGTTTTAAACCATATACAAAATTGAAGCATCTATCACAGAAAGGTTGAATATAGTAAATCTTGTTTCATTTTGGGGCAATTTTTCTTTGGAGGTGGAGCATGGGAGGTGTGTGTGTAGGGGGGGGGGGGGGGGGGGGNNGGGGGGTGTTTACCACCTCTTTCCAGAAATAAATTCCTCACTGAAACAGCAATTTGATTATACATGCACCATACTAAATATGTCTCTTATTTTTGTATGCATTATCTCCAAAATATTGTTTCCAAAATAAACATTCTTAGTTCACCAGACCAAGATATAGGGCTCAGGCTGATATGACCAGTCACCAGGGGACAATTACTCTTCCTAGGTATCCAGACCCCACCTCTGGTGTGTCCAGGGATCCATATTTGCCTAACCCTTCATTTTGCATTTCTGATAGGAATTGGAAGATTGTGTATTACCATTACCTTTTCATAGAGGTATGATGCAAGAAAAAGGAGTCCCTTGAGAAGTTGCGAACAGTCTGTAAATTTTTTAACTTTTGGGACTACCGGTACTGTATATTCCTGCTGTACACATGTAAACTTTAAGATATTTAAGGCTCCTGGTCGTTTTGAAGAGACTTTAAGACACATTTACCTAAGTATCAAATAATTAGAAATTAAGTAATAGTAGTAGAGATTATCACCTCACAGAGGAGGATACCATTAATACCTATGGACCATGAAATCTTTGGGAAACATTGAGCCTCAGAACTAGTCAGTCAGATATCCTGCACAAAGTTGTAATCATTAATTTATGTTTGAAACATTTATCTAATAATAAACAGCTTTGAGCACATGTACAGGTAAGCCTAAAATACTTAATTTGAATTTAGAAGCCATGACTCTCATCCTCAAAACAAAATACGAACAAAAACAAGAGGCCCAATTGGGCTTAAATTGCTCACCTGAGCAATATGAGCTTAAAAAGAGATCAAAGACATCAGAAAAATCTCCAAAGGTGAGTATCCACCCAGACCTATTTGACCCGGCCCCTTTTTCTCCCCTGGGTGTATCCAACCAAAAACAATGACACTTGTAGGGGACGATGAGTACTTCAACTATGCCAAGTGTCAACACAATCCCTGCATTGGCTCTAAAGAAGAAGTCAAAAGTGTGAAAAGTTTATGGAAGGATGTCCTGATGACGGATGGTGCGCTATGACTGTAGCTCAAGTATCATTCCCCAAAGCTTTAGAACCTCAGTGGAGCGACACTTCAGAACCATGGAACCTTTCCCAAAAATTCAAACCCTAAGCATTGAGACTTCAGAAGCAAATAACCTTCCCCATAGCTCCTATCTCTAAGCAGAGTGACACTTCAGAACCAAGAAAACTTTCCCAGAGGTGACCTAAAACCAAACATGAATGTTCTCTACATAAACTATCTCTTGGAATGGACAAAAATCAAGACCTTGATCAAAAAGATTCAGGACTTTCCTTCATATTATTTTAAGTGATTTTCAAGGAGTGTAGGTCAGACTTGAAGCATCGCAAATGTGAAAAGTAAAAGGCTCATATGTATCTCTCACAATTCTAAAGAGTTGATCAATATAAACATTTTAAATAAGTAGATCAAAATTCTAGATCAATGCAAAAGATTCAATATATCTAGTAAAAAATATAAGGCTCTGTCTCAAGGAAAAAGCAAGTTAAGTCTGAAAACAATATCTTCACTTCAAAGTTATGGTCATGTTATGCAGACAAATATACAGACAGACAGATAAACAAATGAAAAGACTAAAAATTACTTACTTCCAATTTGATTATGGGAGAATTTATAACTCAATAACTCCTGAAAATAGACTCTTCCTGAAATCAATGATTTAGGCAAATGCAAATGTGTCTTTAGGGGTGATTGGAGTAAGAAAAAATAAGATTAGAAACAGGTATGTAACATAATATTTCTGTTGCATATAACACTGCATGTTTTGCTTCACCTACCATTACAATATTTTGTAATTGTTCCATGATATCTAAATGAAAATCATCTTCGTCGTCATCATCATCATCCTCATTTCCCCCTTCTTTTGGCTTCTTTTCTGGCTTCAATGCTTCAAACGCCTCGGACCACTCATCATCATACATCTGACTAAACATCTCTCCGATTTTTGTCGGTCGGTGGCTGTCACTCAAATCTGCTATATTTGGATTGCCCTCGGTCAGTTGCTGACTTGCAAATCTGCTTAGCCTGAAAAAGAAACAACAAACACATTAGTTACATGTACATTACAAACTAATGTTGTTTAATGTCCCACTGGTGTTCTTTCCCGAATAAGAAAATGTCCCAGAATGCTGGTGAAGTGCTTCAAATTATTGCCTCTGGTTGACACTTAGAGTCGTTAACCCTTTCAACACCTTTGACCAATATGGACGGATCTAAGACAATAGAAAAGAGTATACCATTCTGATACTTGGGGTTGAAAGGGTTAAACAGAGAGGGGCATTTAGCATGCCAACACTTTGTGGAAGGGTACCTCAGGTTTTACTGTCTCATTCCAAGAATAGGAAAACCTAGCACACTCTACTACTACTGGGTACTAATCCTAAACCACAAGATTAAACAGGCTAACACTACACTTATACATTCAAGAGAAGTGGCAGGTGTGAAAATTTTAAAGCAACAATGATTCAAGTAAATGCAAAAAAGTTGAAATTTTAGAGTGATCTAGCCTTCAAGGTACAGAGCCTCTATGTTTTGAAGTCTGCAATAGGGATTCACACTATAAGACTTCCTGCCTTAAGCCTCAATAAAGTCTAACCAGTTCTAAGAGACTGTCCAAGGGAAGGAGCAGAAAAGGGTCACATATGACAGGTGGTCTCTTGATTCAGGTGATTTATATAGGACAAAAGCTAGCTTGAAAACCATACATTTAGGTCACATTAGACAGGTGGTCCTTTAATTCAGTGGGGGCACAAAGGCAGGTTAGACTGTATAATACCCAAAGTTGTTGTTTTTAATAGACAAGTTTACATGTAGATTAATGATGTATAACCTGCCTTAGCAAACCACTCAATCAAAAGATCACCAGCCTAAATGTATGTTGTTTATTTTCTTTACATCAAATGTGATCACGTTTGACGTCTTTCCTTGGATAGTCTCTGACAACAAGTAAGAATTTATGTATTATATATATTCATTATAGGTACTGGCTATCTATCGGTACCAGCCTCTATTGATTCTTTTTACATGAGAGTTTCAAGTTGACATGCTGGTTGTCAGAGGTCTATAATGGAATACATGGTGACCTAGATTCTCATTGTAAAATCTGGACACCATTTTGTCCTACATGGCATAAAAAAACAAGCAAGTGATAAATAAAGAAGGCTCTGTCATTGCTACTTCATAATCAGTACTCTATACAGGGTTATTTTTGCCTCCTGATATTTTCGTCTTAATGCACTTACAAACAGTTTCACCCCATTATAAAATAACAGTCTCATCATGACTCTATTCAAGAACTTACTCAGTCTAAAATTTGCCTACTGACAAACAGGGGAAAAATAAATCAGAAACAAAAAAGTTTGCTGTATACAGTACCTAATTTGAGATTTAGTCCAAAGATACAAAATATGGAAAATGCTTCTAATTCCTTAATCAATTTGCATAAGAAAATATCAATATTGACAGGCAGTGAGATTCTTCTAGAATGCCTTAAATGTGGAGAAATGATAAAACATTCCAGGGAGTTACCTCCCTTACTTTTTTACCTTGTTGATAGTTCATCCACCTCTGTATATTTCTCCTGCAGCTCCCTCTGTAGTCTCTCAAAGTCTGATCTAGATACAACTATATTGAGGTCAAGATTTGGACCCTAAAAAGAGTTAATGCTAAAGTTCAGTAGTAGACAGATAAAGGATTTTCAGATAAATCATGTAAAGTAATGTTGTTCTTGTTTGCTGAACTCCTTTAAACTTACATCAGTGAAAGTCTCTTGATTAGAATCACTGTTACATAACAAAAACTTTTTAAAATTGAATGGTGACCCAACCAGAGGCTGTCACAGGGTTTCACAAATCAAAAAAAGTTTAAACTTCATTCATTTTACAATTAACAAACAAGTTTCGATAACTTATATTAATGTCTCTTGTTGGCTCTGATGTCTGCGTATGGGGGGGACCTTTGCTGTGGGAGGAAACTGGATTGCTCGGAGAAAAACCATGTGCCTGAGTTGGCGACCACCATACCATCTCACATAATCTCCTGGCTGAGACTCAAACCTGGGGCCCCATTGGTGAGAAGATAGTGTGCTAACCACTACACTACTCAAACACCCCTAATATTAATTGACATTTAACCTTTCTTGTTGGTAGAAACCAGGGGCATCGGCCTATAAGGACCAAAAATGAGTCAGTTCCTTGGGTGACCCCTATATACCGGTTTTAGAGTGATAGGAAATACCTAGTGCCAAGGGTGAAACTAAACCCATGTACTTTGTTCATATTTTTCTGAATTCAATAGAGCAAATTTCGGCCATCCTTAAAAATTTGTTTAAAATAAGCAATATTTATGCATTTAAAATATAGGCGATGAGGAAAAATATTGGAAGATTGATGAAAAAAAAACTCCAGGAATGGCAATAAAAAAACTCAAGTCACAGAGTTTTGAGTGAGTATAGGTCACATAACATCAAAACAACAATTTTTATGGATATCCTTATAAACTCACAGATACTTAAGTTTAAATTGTCAGAGGAGTTAGGAGGTAATATACAAATTTGGTGAGTATTGGACAAAAAAGACTTCTGAAAACCCAGAGAAGGAAACAGATACATGTACTATTGAGGAATAAGCTTCCCTGCTGACTGGTGACACACAGACAACCAGTCCACAGTCAAATTCAGATGAAACAAGGCAATCAGCAAACTGATACATGTATATGCTCCCAAGGGCCAACTTTAATCAAGGCAAACTTAAAAATTTAAAATGACCTTGAACTTTGACCTTGGGTCAAGGTCAGTGAACACTTGAGATGTATAATGATTAATATTTGTGTGATTTATCATCTAGGTCACGCAATACTGAAAGGAGATATGTGCAAAATGTGAATTTAAGTTTTGAGTGCAGAATGACCTTGATCTTTGACCATGAGACAAAGTTGACCATAAGCCAGGGTCATGGGGAATATATTTTTAAAGTATGACCTAAATACATGAAAGGGTTTAGTAGACATGACTCCGGACAGATGGACAAAGTGGCGACTACATGCTCCCCAAAAATTGTTCCGGGAGCATAGAAATTGAGAAATGACTTCTCTGACTGAATATTAAATCTAAAGCTTGATACCTCTCTTACCTTGGCATTCCTTGCCAGCTCCAGTTGTTTCTGAGCTACCAGGAGAGTTGCGAATTCCGTCCATACTTTCTCATTTAAGGAATCATTGTCTTTCGAAGAACATTCTGTTACAAGGAAACTGTACAAGTCTTCATACCTCTGTGCAGCGGCCTTTAAAGATGGCGGAAAATCTTCTTGTTTCTTAACGTTTACACTCATATATTCAAAAATATTCTAAAAACAAAAGAAATTGATTATAATTAATAAAGTTTGTCTATTAACATGAGAAACATTGCTGTTTCACTTCCAGGAGATCTTTACTCTTTTCATGAGTTCATTTATAGTTGTTTTCTTGTCCTTCCCTTATAATAAATAATCATTGATACTTGTGTTTTAAGGACATATGAGCCGCGCCAAGTGAAAAGGGTGGTTATGGTGCTTGTGACGTTTTCTTCTATTATGACGTCAAACCTTATGTTGACGTTTTTGCTTCGTTTTAAGCCATGTGTCGTCTGACAAGGTAACGTTATTTTAGGCTGACAGATCGTTTTGAAGCAAGGTCAAAGCAGGCGACGCAAGCAATGTAGTTTATTTTCTCGTTAATTTTTTCACGACTTTATACATGTATAAACCGAGACTCGGAGATATGGCAGACTTTCAGGTAATGTGACAAACTAATAATAATTAACACTGTAGTACATATGAAGTTTCTAAAAATGTTTTGAATGTTTGCTTGACGTTGTCATTAAAACATTATGTTTTTAATGCATTACTGTTGGATGATGTATGCATGAATCATATAAGTGTTATATATCTTTGTGTTACTTACATATTCAATATTTCAAATAACCCTTAAACACAATTTCGAATAAAAAACTACTATAACCACCCTTTTTGCTAGGCACAGCTCATATGTATTCTAGGTTTTTCTCTGAGCTGCTGACTTATCCTGCATACCATCATGAAGTGGACCTTACAATGATGGCAAAAAATTTCTTGTTTGGTAACATATTCCACATATATGTACAGTGGAGTTGGTCTATAATGAAGTCAAAGGGGATTGACTTTTGACTTTGTTATTGGCATCCTTCGTTTTAAGCATCAGAATTTACTACATATACAGATAAATAGTTATTCTTTTGGGGGATTTTATTCTTCTTCATTATAGCACTGATTTCACTTTAAGCTAGACCAACTCTACTGAATATACGTATGATCCAAAATGACTGAACATGTCTAATTCCTTGGGATCACATACTTCATCAGGGCAACAGAATAAAACAATTTTTTCAGATAGATAAATCAACTTACAGTCTTCAAAAGCCTAAAAAAACACTTGTCAAAGGCAAAATTTATGTCAATGCCTGACAATTTCTTTGTGCAATGAAGTGAAGTCCATTTAGAAACCGGCAAAACAAAACTTCCGCAATAATAAATTCTTCCAGATAAATGCCAATATGACATACAAATAATTAAACTTGATATATTTCATCACCTGCGTTAATTGTCATGAATGTTACATAGGATAGATAAAGATTAGCTTTAGCAAATGGGTCCGTGCCTACAAAAAACAAACTAAACATTCTGAATATCTGCAAATCACTTTAAGTAAACATTCAGATCGTAGTGGAAAGGATAAATTCAGCCATTATCTAAATGTAAAAGGAAGATAATATATATCACAAAGAAATGGAGCGCCACTATATCAATATATTGTATCTAATGTCAAACACAAAGTAGAACATGAACAATCAATGCAAGTGCTTTCATTTTAAAATAATCAGGTGTTACATGTCGCCGGATGTAAGGTCTGAAGATTTCAAAATGAAAGTAATTGCATTCTACGTTTTTTGTTTGTTGTTTTCTTTTAATTTCTTTGGATATACAGCAGTAAATATAATCAGAGATCCATGGATCTTGTAGCTCTACTGGTATATATATGGATAAATGAAGAATAATAAAATGATTTAAAACAGCCTTAAAATGATTTAACCATAGGCCCTTACTTGAGTTGTTGTTGTTGAATTGTTGTTTAACTTCCCACTCAAGAAAATTTCACTCAT
>JACSZP010039048.1:0-12558 GCA_016161895.1 Pinna nobilis | reverse complement strand
TCGTAGATTTCTTATAGATGGTTTATGATTAAAAGTCTTATCGAAAAAAGTACCGGATCTTTCAAGTTTAATTGATATTCAACGTTTTACCAGCGAAAGAATTTAGAAATTTACTGAAAATATTGTGTTTTGTGCAATCCAGATTTTGTCTAAACCGGACAAATTTTCCGGTCCCATTGATGATCGGTTTAGACAGAGTCTACTGTATCTTTTTATGGGGGACACTTGGCAAGTACGACCACTACTTTCACAAATGTAGGTTTTAAACCTTGAAAGCTACTGCATACTTAAGTCTAAGCTTCAATTCTTTGTAAAAATCTTTTTTCCCCCTGTACTTATGTTCTTGAACTACTGTACCCAGGGCTCACCCTGTAGGTAGCCAAATTAGCCATTGACTAATTTGGGAGGAAATTGGCAAAAAAAAAATTGAAATTGGCTAATTTTCTGGCCAACACTTTTTTGTTACTGTGTATATAGTGTCACTTTTAATTGGTCTAATATTCTCAAAAAGGTTAGACCTACCTGTTAAATTATGATATAAAATAGTAATGAAAGTCAAGAAATAAAAGGATGATATAATTGATTCAAACGTAGCTACATGTAATCAAATTATCCATTGGCTAAAAAAAATCTTGGTTGGCTAATTTATTGGCTAACAATTTTCTGAGTCCAGGGTGAGCCCTGCTGTACCAAACAGTTCTTATGATATTTCATCTAGCACCTGAATAAGCGAGGCTCCTCTGTAACATAATATTTCATTAACTCTACCCCATATCCAGGATGATAGAGGATCTAGGACTGCCTAAGAAACGCCACAGTAAAGTTGACTGCTTGTCTGGTGGAATGCAGAGGAAGCTCTCGGTCGCCATAGCATTTGTGGGTGGATCACACATGGTCATATTGGACGAGCCGACCGCTGGGGTGGATCCATATGCGAGGAGGGCTATCTGGGATCTCTTAGTCAAATATAAACATGGTGAGTGCTCATGCAAACAGTGAATGTAGGCAAAACTAGTAATGTTTATTGAAAAAAAGGGGGCAGCCATGGCTCAGTAGTTAAGGTGTTTGACTTGTGATCATGTGGACCTGGGTTCAAATCCATGCAAGGCTTACTTGGATTGACTATCCCTGGGTTTACTATCCCTGGGTTTACTATCCTTGTCCTTCAGATGAAACAGTCAAAACCAAGTTCTCATGTCACAGTAGGTGAGTCAACACATTGAAGAACCTTTCCTGCTCAATGGTCATAATTGCCAATCATATGCCAAACTTCGCTGGTATACGGTGACATCTTCATATAAATGACAGATTCTTATTAGGGGCATAAAACATCAACACAACCAACCAATGGAATGAGAAATGATGTGGTGGATATGGTAATGAACATAGAATTATATATTTTCAGATGAATGAAAAATGCTATCTTAAACACGCGTGGAAAAAGGGATGCTGTTACAAGAAATGTTCACAGAAAGTTGTTTTTAGACAATCATTATAGTATGAATCATGGGAGTATACTATTCTTGATCTTGTCACATGAACTTGTATGATTTATTCAGTTACGTAATGTACATTTTACTTTTCTGCACCTTACACGTAGTATTCCTGTAAACTGTACATTGTAGGTAGGACAATCTTGTTGTCTACCCATCACATGGACGAGGCGGACATCTTGGGTGACAGAATAGCCATTATATCTAATGGGGAACTGAAGTGCTGCGGGTCATCTCTCTTCTTGAAGAATACGTTTGGAGACGGCTATCACCTGTATCTGGTGAAGAAGTCATCAGACATGGACTGTCACAGTACAGGTATAATAAGTTGTTTTATTTGTTTGTCTGGTTTGTTTTGCTTTACATTACGCTGGACAATGTTTCAGTTACAGTAGAGTCAGTCTATAATGAATTGGCTTAAAGCGAATTCAGTACTATAAGGAAGTGAACAAAAATCCCGAAAAGAATTACTATTTATCTATTTATGTAGTAAACTCTGATGCTCAAAACGAAGGATGCCTTTAATAAGGTCAAAAGTCAATCCCTTTTGACTTCGTTATAGACCAACTCCACTGTATATGGTAGCAGCCAATCTTATTGGAAGAGGAGAAAACCCAGTTTCAAATATAGCCAGGAAGAGACCACGAGTCTACCTCAAGTAAACTGGCAAACTTTCTAATAATCCACTTACAGTGAGGGTTGAACCCACATTGACTAGAGGGTGAGAGAACAAATTTCTCCAATAGATGAGCATGATGAGTTATCAATGCATGGCAATAAGTGCACAAAGGTCATAATCAGTAAAGTGGAACCTCTATGATGCAGGCTACTGTTTACAAGGAAATTTCTGCCCCCGTTTTTTTTTTTTGCCCCCATTTTGCCCTCAGCATCATTAGGCAAATTCAAAACTAGGCAAATTTGAAAAAGTGAGTTCTTTAAATAGAATTATGACGAGGCTGAGTGAATTTAAAGCAAGGCAAAACTATTTGCAAAAGTATGAGGGCAAAAAAAAACACGGGTAAAAGTTAACCCTGTATACAGTATTTTTTGTCCTACATAGTAAGTAAACTTAATTGTATGTCGACATTGTCATGTAAAAAGATTTCATCTTTATAGCTTCATAACAGACTACCTCTATTGAATTTAAACATTCCCTAATTACCATTTTGTCTTTTCCATTATAGACACCATTGATGTAGAGTCATCTAATGGACCAGTGAATTCATTTGTCTCCAGATGCACATCCGATGCGATGACAGAATTCATAAATAAATATGTATCAACGGCTTACCTGAAGTCCGAGACCAATCAGGAACTGCATTACATTTTACCATTTGAGGAGGCCAAGAAAGGGAACTTTGAGAAATTATTCCAAGCTCTGGATTCCTCCCTGCCTCAGTTACACGTGTCTAGTTATGGCGTCATGGATACGATTCTGGAGGAGGTGTTCTTAAAAGTTACGGAGGCGGCATATGCAGAGGAAGATAGTAAGCCATTATGTATTCTTGATGATGTTTAGATTGTCACATCAAATTAAAACCATTCACTTATATTACAGGCTTTTTATGCCCCTGCCATAAAATGGCTGGGGACATAAAGTGTTGCACTAGTCTGTCTTTCTGTCATTCCATCTTTCTGTCATTCTGTCTGTCCCAGTATTTTGTCTTTGCAACTCTTCTTAAACCCTTTGGAGGATTTCAATGAAACTTGGTATAATTAATGATCACAACATGTAGATGTGCATGTGGGAAGGGGAAGGCTATTTCAAATTTATTACAGGAGATATGACCCCTTGACCAAGATTTTCTTATGCATAAGGCAGTATCATTGTGTTTTCGTTATTGCTGCTGGCAGGGGCATTTGTGGCATTTCTATACATTTAGTTTTCATTGTCACTTTCTACAATATGGATTGATAACTGGATGATCTTAATTTTGTGTTCTCTCTTTTTTTCCAGATAAAAACGAAGACAAACCAGCAGATTCTCTAAATATAGAAAACGAAAATGCTGAAAATGAGCACAGCCTAGGATTAAATATCCAAACAGACAATTCATCGCTGTCATCCAATCACCTGCAATCTTCACAAGTATCACCAAACTCACCCAGTATAAACAATCAACATGAGGTTGAACTAGGTGCAATATCCACCAATGGTCTTTCAAGAAGTGATAATGACATTTCATTGGATAATATCCAAGATATTGGTCATGTGACCAGAAATGGCTATTCCAGATTACCAACTCAAGATGGTAGATATTTTACTCTTTGATTTTTATTGTAAATAGTTAAAAAAAAGTAAAGGAATGCTAAGATGATAGAAAGAAAAATATTTGTAGCTGACCTGAGCCAAAGGCTAGTCTGTAAACTTTTCATATTTTCGACTTTTTTTACAAAACCACTGCAGATATTTCTATGAAACTTTGCAGGCTTGAATACTCATGGTCCCCTACAAGTGTATGTCTAGCATGTCTATCCCACACTCATACAAATGAAAGTCCCACATTTTGAAAGTATTTTTAATCTTTCTTTTTACTTAACAGTATTTTTTTATGCCCCATTCAGAATGAAATGGCATTTTTCTGGATTCCCCTATTCTGTCTGACTTCACTCTCAGCTTTAGTCAAAGACATCTTAATAATTGATAAAGATTGCAGTATGAAATCTGGTATAGTCATTTATTTTGACATATTTCACATTCATATATGATTCTTTTAGAATTCCTATCTCGATGTTCTAGCTAACCTTAAGGCTAAATAAATAGGGGAAGGGATGAAAATCCCCCTTAGTAAGTTGCTTTTGTTTGAAAATCATAGATGTACTATATAATGATAATTTACACATTTTTATGATACATTTTCTCCTTCTTTGCAGATTTTGACGGCATTCCACAAACAAGGCTAGAGGGAAGAGGAAGCTATGTTCTCAACAAGAACTGGATGAGACTAAATCAGTTCAGAGCCATCATCGTGAAACGTTTCCACTATATCACAAGAAACTGGAAAGGCTTGTTCTCACAAATCATATTGCCGGCCTTATTCATATCAGTGGCAATGACAGTGGCACTGTCCGCCCCTAAAGTGGATGATCCACCCGCCATAGAGCTTTCTCCATCACAGTATTTCAACTTAACACAACCCAAAGGGAACTACATTCCGTTTTCAGATGAGAGTTTCGGAAGATTCAACCAATCAGAATACTCTAGAGATGCCAATCCCGCTAAATTGATGAATACATTCCATTTGGCATCAGGCGTAGGGTCAACTTGCGTTTTGAAATCGCCTTATAATAGCACTTTTGATTTAGACTGGTTGAAAAGTTACAACTTTAGTGAGAAAAATTTTGAACTATTACAAAATTATTATGGACCTGACTGTGCCAAGGTGTTTGTTCCTGGAGTCCATATACCCAGTTATATACCGGTGGTTCCTATACTACAGCCTGGGGATGAAAAGAAGAATGTCAGCATACCAAAGCCAGGTACAGTCTTAAGTTCTATGTCTGTATATAACTGTACAATTGAAAAGTTGTACAAAACCTCATTTTGGTGAATTGGTCATTTTGAAGCTATTTTCGATACTATATTTTTGTTCATAAACATGTAAATGTGATATAGGGCAACTCCCTTATATTGAAATCCTGCTCAACATGAAATAATTTTTATTTCCCTCCTTTATTACTTTATTATCATTTAAACTTGTTAGAGAAAAATTCATTTCCCTTCAGATTCAATGTATCCGGGTTCGACCGTAGATTTTGTTGTATTGTCCATGTTAATGTAAGCATTATAGAATATCATGAGAGAACTTTATTTTTGCAAGCAAGTGCTCTTGTGTGAAAAACGCAAAAAGTAAAATTTTATGCAAATGAAAATGGATTTACAATACTTAAAACTGGTATTATTTTGTGAGAATTTATTAAATGCAACAGCACTTACTTGTCAAAATTAATTTTTCATCGCAATGCAGGTATCACTCGTATAATAAAGACAAGTTGATTAACTTACTGACATCCAATTCTATATTTCAGCATGGCCACATAGTCATAAACCGTATTACCCATCATGCAACTGTGCAAGTGATATGTCGGGCTATGTGTGCAGTGGTCCCAAGTCTTATATGTTGCCACCAGAGTTTGAAGTGGTTACCAAGGATACCATGCAGAATATTACTGGATCTGACACGGAGAAGTTCATCTTGTATACCCAGGATGCTGTGTATCGACTGCACAGGTGAGTTGTAATTACCTGTAATTAACAACTTTTTTTTTGCTCATTACATTTGTATTCCAATTATTAAAAGTGAGGACCATGCTAATTTACCTTTTAGTACCTCTGTATCAGGGCAAAATGCTGGTACAGATCTCAAGCAATGATACTAATATGTGCCTAGGTCTCACAAATAAAAACCCTGAGTCAATGCTACCCATCTCAAATAATTTCTTTCATTAAGTCACATGAAATACTTCAGTAGCTGAGTGGCAGTGGCGAAAGTCGAGTCTCTGGCGCTTTTGATATTTGGAACCCATGGTAATTAAGGGAAAAACATCCTGACAGAAAAACTGCTGGGCATCTAGATGTAAGGCTTGATTTGGGCTTTGGGTAAACAACCCTAACTTGTAAAAAATTAATTGTTATATAGAAACAGTTGAGACGAATATCTGTATAAATGTGCACAAGAGCCTCAGAAGGACCACTACTGGGATAATTACCTTGTATGCCAAAGGCGTAAGTGAATATTGCATCTGTAGACATTGCATAAAACCTCAATGATTCTTCCCGTGTATTACAGGTATGGAGTTTTGTCCTTTGGTATGCAGAGGAGTAGTGTGCCATCTGACTTTGGGAAGAATAGTCCGACACTCTTTAGGAAAATTGCTGTGAAGGCTGTTGCAAAGGTATTTTCAAATTCAAATGTTTTTTTCTCCTCTGACCTTTTACCCCATTTTACTACATAATGCCCTAGGATTTAGAATGCAAGTTTTTGAAATTTTCTTAAAGTTGTCACATGGAAAATTAGGAATTTCTAAATTTGTTCACGTGTCTGTAAATTTCATTGCTACAAAATTCTCATGAAAAGTTCATGACATGAGTTTTATACAGAATCTAAAGTTTATGACTTTAATAAAGAATCAGAATTTTTAAATTTGTATAGATATAGGTATTGTAAAGTTGAGAAAATGTTGCATCTGTTACACAAGTGTATTGCAATGAAATTTTGTAAATTTGAATCCATCTCTTATCTTTTATACAGTCCTGGTATAATCACAAGGGATACCATGCCATGCCTGTTTATCTAAACGCCATGAACAATGCCATACTGAGGGCCAACATAGACCCAGAGATCAAAGGAAATCCTGCTGCCTATGGTAATATCCTTAAATCTTCATTCTTGCTAAGTCTCTCCCATAAATAGGGAGACTACCTATTTTTACATAGAATTTTAATAATTTCTTAAGAAAAACTGCAAATCTCCATGGAAAATAAATTTTCCTGTTCATTCATAGTAAAATTTAGTCTCCCCCATGAGATTAAAAAATTTCCCCCATTGAAATTTGTCTAGGTTGGCAAGTCTGCATCTTCCCTAACAGTTTTTATTGGATGGTAATTACACAAAGACTCCGGGGCTGCTGTGGCCTGGTGGCTAGCATATTCAACTTCTGATCATGAGGTCCAAGTTGGAGCCCAAGTCATGCTGTGGTTTGCTGTCCCTGTCTTTTGGATGAGACATTAAAAAGTGAGGATCGTGTCACATAGATGTCAGCACATCAAAGAACCCTCCCTGCTCTACAGCTTTCGGTGCCGAGTATAGGCAAAATTTGTTGCCCTTCACTGGCAGACCTTGATGCCTCTATATAAGTGAAAGATGTTTGAGTGGAACGTCAAATAATAATACAACCAACCTCTTGGGAAAGACTAACTAGACACTTTCTCCAGAAATGATTTGATAAAGTGGAGCTTAATTTTGATCACAGTTAATCTTTATTCTGTTCAGAGTTTCAGTAACAGAGGGTTCACTGAAGCTATAGCTTGTTGTATCTACATATTACTTAATTATTTGACAGGAATTACAGCAGTCAACCATCCCATGAATCAGACCAACAATAAACTGAATCAAGATTACATGTAAGTATGAACTCTTAACATAGGAAATGACATAAGTCAAAGTAAGGTGTGAATGATGACTAAAAACACTGTATAAAGGATTACGTTTGCCCTATGTTATTTTTGCCCTTATTCACTCGCAAACAAATTTCTCCAGTTTTTTATTCACCCAATCTCATCAAAATTTTTTTCAATGAATTTACCATTTTGAATTCGCACAGTTTTGAATTCGTCCACTGATGATGATTAAATTATACCAAAGAAATCTTAGAGGGGTACTGTGATGATATAATAAGGACATGTAATTGGTGAAGCCATGAATACATTTAGATTTAATTTTATCCTTATTTTTTTTCACTTTCAGCTTACAAGGATCAGATGTACTGATCTCCATCTTCATCATCGTAGCCATGTCGTTTGTACCGGCTAGTTTTGTAGTATTCTTGGTTTATGAGAGGTCCATCAAGTCCAAACATCTACAGTTTGTCAGTGGTATAGATCCGGTGATGTACTGGCTAGCTAACTATGTCTGGGATATGGTAAGTGGATATATAGGTTTTGTTCTAGATTTATCCAAGAACTTGCAATATCCAATATTTCATTTCTTGTTTAATATCCAATATCTTTATTTCATTTGAATAATCTTCAAGGTATTTCATAATGATTCATGCAAGGGAGATGCAGACATTTCGTCTCTCTGACATGTGATGGCTTATAACAAATTTCTATCTTTTTATCAATGAGGCATCAAAGATTTGAAAATTTTGAAAGTCAGCAGAGGAAATTTGCAATTTTCTGTAATTCAATTACCTCCTCAAATTTGGGCAGCTGTTAACATGATTGCCTTCTTATTTTGAAGTTGGGAGTTTGAAATTTATTTTTGCTGTGGTTGATTTTCCCTGTCTTTTTGATGACACATTAAATATTGAGGTCCTGTGTCACAGTAGATGTCGGCACGTTAATGGGCCCTCCCTGCTCTGCGGCCTTAAGTGCCGAGCATAGGCAAATTTTCTTGTCCTTCAATGGCACACCATGAGGTCTCCATATAGTGAAAGTTCCTTGAGTGGGACGTAAAACCACAATACAATCAACCAACCTCCTAAAATTATACCCATACAAACACAAAATTATAGATAGGACTACAGAAGTATAACCATAAAGAGTAAGAATTTATACTATCTATATCTTCTTTTTCAGTGTAATTACATCATTCCCGCCTTCTGTATCATCTTGATATTGCTGATTTTCCAAATCCCGGCGTACACCTCCCCACAGAATCTGCCAGCTGTGATATCCCTTTTCTTATTATATGGGTAAGTACAGGTTTTTGTCTCTCTTTGTAACTCTCTTTGTACTTGTCTAATTAGCTTGCTTTAATCCCATGAAATACAGAGTGTATAAGATTTAGAGCCTCCATATTTATCTTTGATGCTTTTTTAATGCAGTGCAATTTCAAAATTTGAGGGAGGGGCTTCTTTGGCCAAATGGTTCTAGTATTGCACTTTAAAGCAATTATTCTTTCACCTCTCAAGCATGGGTCTGAGCCTTGCTGGAACCTAAGTTGATTATTGATAGTTTGCCATTTTACTTGTGGGAGATGTTCTCTTCCCAGGTACATTAGTACTTGAGTTCTCTCCTTCATCTGTATTGGATGAAAACTTTTGAATACTGGAGTAAAATTTTGGGGATATTCAAGCTAAGTATGAGGATATTAGAGTAAAAATTGGTGAGGGTAGTCAAAAATTTGGGATTTTAAAGAGTTGTTTAGGAATCACAGTTTGAATAAGCCAATACTAAGGACCAGTGTTTTATTTTATTTTCTATTTCTGTATTATAGATGGTCAATCACACCTGTGATGTACCCAGCCTCTTTCTGGTTTAAGGAGCCAAGTGCAGCATACATCAGCCTCATTGTCATCAACCTCTTCACAGGAATCACCTGCATCGTGTCCAGTTTCCTACTGGAAATTTTCTCCTATGACAAGGTACTACAGATCAAGGTCTTTTGTCCCCCCTCCTTCTTCGTATGGGGTAATGGGGGCTCCATGGCCTAGTAGCTCTTGTGTTTGCCTTCTGATTGCAAGGTCATGGGTTAGAATCATGGTGCATTTTGGCTGTCATTCCGATGAGACAATAAAAACCAAGGTTCCTTGTCACAGTAGGTGTTGGTATGGTCAAGAACTCTACCTGGTCTGGGGCCATAAGTACCAAGCATAGGCACAATTTGTCGCAGCATAGGTGGCATCTTTATGAAAGTGAAAGATTCTTGAGTGGGAAGTTAAGCAACAATGTAACCAACCAACTGACCAATATTTTTTGTATGTTTTTGGAATTTTCTAATTAAGTTTGAACACATATTTTTAATGTCATCCAAACTTTGGTTGGATTATTTTACACAATCGGACATCAATTTATCTCAAAGCATCCTCTCCACTCTTTTTTTCTGGCTCTGTTTTAGGTGATATATCTTTAATATATCACTGCAAAATTTGTGATTGTGTTAAAAGTAACAAGTCAATTGCACTGATTCTGTGAAGGCTATTTTGTGCTTCATCACTGTGTTTTTCTTTTTCAGGATCTTAAGCGAGTTCACGTGATACTAAAGGACGTCTTTCTGATGTTTCCAAACTATTGTCTGGGCAGAGGGCTGATGGATATAGCATTCAATGAATATAAGAATGAGTTTTACTTCAAAACTGGTGAGTAATGCGATATTACCTCACAAGTTTTCTTCTTCTTTTTTCATTATTCCACTCGCAAAGCTTGGGGTATATAGGAATCACCAAATCTCTCTATTTGTCTGTCTATCTGTCAGTCTGGTAAAGAAGTTCTAACAGTAGATTTCTCTTGCAGTACAAGGGATAGGACTTTCATATTTCCTGTATACCTTTATCATATCAAGTACAACATTTTGATACCAAGACATTTGACCTTGTGACCTTGACCTTGAAATTTAAACTTGCTACAGTTGTTAGGTTAAGAGGGACTGCAAAACAGAATCTGTCGAGAAAAATATTCAGCAGGGCATTTCTGCTTATAAAAAAAATATCATTTTCTATGTTTATTCTTAAAATTCTATGTTATATCTTGTTTATAGGCCAGTATGATCAGATGAAGTCCCCGTTCACCTGGGAACTGACTGCAAGGAATCTGGTTGCCATGACAGTTGTAGGACTGTGCTTCTTCCTGATCACCCTCCTGTGTGAATTCAGATTCTTCATCAAAGGAAGGTAGGTACCATTCTAAATCTGTTTTGTTTTTCATTTTTTATAAGTTTTCTCGGGCCGCCATAGATGAGTGGTTAGCGTGTTCGTCTTCAAATCGAGAGTCCCAGGGTTTGAGCCCAAGCCACAGTACGGTTGGCTGTCCCAGTCTTTATAGTGATAGTGAAACCGAATTCCAGTGTCACAGCAGGTGTTGGCACGTTAGAGAACCCTCCCTGCTCTACGGCCAGCAGTGCCGAACACAGGCAAAATTTGTCACCTTTCACCGACACAAGGTGACATCTCCATATATAGTAAGAGAGATTCTTGAGAGGGATGTTAAACAACAACACAACCAACCAAATAACAAGCTTTATTGCTACACGCCTTGCCTATGTTCCCTTCCCGATCTTAAGATTTAGGGGGCTCACTTTTTGGTGTAAATATCAGCAACATGATAATCCATGGCCATAAGAAAAACATACTGGTGTTTCTGACTTATATGACTGAAAGATTGATGAGTTTGGCATAACACAGATCAAAATCAAAATAATAAAAAAGAAAGTAAAAAGCAAAACTAGGACTTGTAATTTGCATGTAAGATCAGTAGATAAAATGTAGTATTTGTAAAGCTTTTTTAACCCTTTCAACCCCAAGTATCAGAATGGTATGTCCTTTTATATTGCCTGGACCAATCTATTTCGGTCTGTGGTGTTGAAAGGGTTAATTCAATTACTTTTATATTGTGTATATTGTTCTTCTTATTCTTAGTAAACGTTGCTTTATGTGCTTGGTAAATCGCTATGAATTAGAGTCGTTTATTTTCCCTTGCAACAGTATTCAGTGATATGGTGGTAATTTACACAAGCACTTTGCAACATTTATTGCACAATGTCACAGAGATCACATTTGCTCAAAATATGCACTGAATTTGGGTAATTATAACTATTTATACATATATCTAGGAGTCACAAACACCCAGGAACCATACTTCATGATGAGGATGTGGATGTAAGCGCTGAACGGAAACGAGTCCTGCGGGGCAGCGGCAAATATGACCTTCTGAGACTGGAGAACCTTACAAAGGTAATTTGTTCCTCAGATTCATTTCTTATTGCTAGAAATAAAATTGTATGTAAATAGTGAAATACTGTTTTTGCTCCATTACTAAAAAGAACTACACAAGAAATTTTTCCACAATATGTTTATCAACTTTCATTTGTCCCATAAAAAATATAGAAATAAGAAATATTTTTGTTAATCAGTTTCATGTGAAATTTAATTTCAAAGACATCAAAAGAATAACAAGATGCATTCTTATTGCTACTTCATACATGGAAACTCCATAATTGGAGCAAATCGCTTGTGGCACATCTAGTGACAGACTAAAAATAGTAATCTGGATGATCTTAAAACTTGGCTTATAACACATGCTTCTGTTGGCCATCTCTGTCCTTTGAATGAGACAGTAAAAACTAAGATCCCATGCCACAGCAGATGCCAGTATGGTACAGAACCATCACTGCTCAATGTCAGTAAGCGCCGAGCGTAGCATGATACAGAGCCCTCACTGCTCAATGTCCATAAGTGCCAAGCGTAGCATGATACAGAGCCCTGGCTGCTCAATGTCCGTAAGTGCCGAGCGTAGCATGATACAGAGCCCTGGCTGCTCAATGTCCGTAAGTGCCGAGCGTAGCATGATACAGAGCCCTGGCTGCTCAATGTCCGTAAGTGCCGAGCGTAGCATGATACAGAGCCCT
>JACSZP010039041.1:0-10296 GCA_016161895.1 Pinna nobilis | reverse complement strand
AATTAGAAATGGCTGCCACCATTTACCGAAAGATTGTCAAGTGTGGCAAAAAAAAAAAAAAATACACAAATCATAGAAAAAAAAGTGTACAACTACAATGTCTCTGACCTTTACTGCATGTACATTGTATATGAGGAATTTTGAGGTGTCATCACTCCATAGTATTGTACTTACCTCAAGTTGATGGGGTCATGGGTTCGAACCTCGAATGGGGTAGTATCTAGCTTTTCTGTTGTTTGGAACAGATGTGAAATCAATTCTTTAGTGAATATATTGTAGCAAAAAACGAACATAACGAAAATATGCATTAGCTGTACGGTCCTTAATCGTCCATATCAGTCAAGAGTTTTATAGATCAAGATTTTCCCATATAATAGAATCATCCGTAAACATCACTTGATTTTGGACTCAATTTTATGGTATAAATTAGAGGAGCTAACTTAGTTTCAGAGTTTTGTCGATTCAGGAACAAAAGACGACAGATCTAAAGGTTCAGAAGGTAAGGCTAAGGAAATAAATAAAGAAAAGAAATAGTAAAGTTCATATGGAATAAAGAAAAAAATCTGATAGAAATACAGGCCCGAATAGAACCGCGAATGTCTCTGGAAGTTTGTTTGATCTACAGCAAAGATAGTTAAGAGATGCAGGCCTGAACAGAGCTGTAGTAACCTCATAAGGATGACACTAAATACTGTAGGCGGCAGGTAAAAGGATGACTTGTTGGATAGGACATTATTTTTGGTGGTGCTTTAAATACATGCAGAATAGTTTATGATAGGGAGCGACTGAGACAGAGAGAAAGAAAGGAGAAAGAAAGAGAGACTGAGACATCCAGACAGAGAAAGAGAAATAGAGATGAAAAAGAAATCAAATTAACTTAAATAAAAAAGCCAGAAAATGTAATATGAGTCACCTATTACTACCTGTGTGTTAATCCTCTCCTTGTGTAATACAATACATGTGTTATCAAAGTTATCTCACACACTGGCTTTGATTACAGCAGCGATTTCAGTGGGTTAATTTGAATTCATGGCTTTTATGTAATTTAACAAATTAGAATTTGGAAGGTATCCCTACAGCTATGTAGTCCGTGGGCGGCTTGACATCCACTAGCTCTGCGGTAGTCCCACGGCATGAAAAGAACAAGAGGTACTTGTATATAACTCCTGTCTGCACTGGGAGTTTGTTTTGTGATACCTATTGTCACACCTGTACATACCTTTACATCAAGGTAACTGATTACTGTAATAGATTACCCTAAACACTCTCAAGTCAATCACAGCACCTAAGGACATTCGTACTGCAATAATTGTTAATGCTAATCAATTTCACTTTAATACTAGTTCTATCACAATTATGATGAATGCTTGTTGACTTCCTTCACACAAATAGTAATTTCATTAAATTGTCTGTCACTTTCAGCCCTTAACCCTTTCACCCCTGAAATCTAATGGACTCTTCTTTATATCAATGATTTAGGCAAACCCAAATGTGTATTCAGGGGTTAATGGGTTAAACTCTCACACTGTATCACTGTCGGTTGGTTGGTTGTATTGTTGTATAACGTCCCATTCAAGAATCTTTCACTTTTCTGGAGACCGCATTGTATGCTGTTGAATTGCAACAAATTTAGCCTAAGCTTGGCCAAGTTTTATATTGGCCCCTTTATACTAGTTCTATTATAGTTAATGTCCATTTTATTGACTTTACTTCACACAAGTAGTAATTTCATTAGATTATCTGCCATGACCCCTATACTCCCACTACCACTATGTATAAAAAGTATTAAGACTTGTGCTTGTGACCGTGCGCCGGTGAAGGGCGACAAATTTTGCCTGTGATTGGCACTGCTGGCCGTAGAGCAGGGAGGGTTCTTTAACATGCTACTGTGACACGGGACCTTGGTTTTAACTGTCTCATCCGAAAGACAGGGACGGCCAACCGGGGAGTGGCCCTGCGGGAATCAAACCCCGGACCCCTCGGCTCGAAGTCGAACACGCTAACCATTCAGCCACAGAGGCCCCGCCATGTACATGTACAACCAGCTATCTTGCAGACATATAGTAACTAGTTTTTAATAGTGAAGGAGAGAGCCTGGGGAGACACCACAATCCCTCTGCCTCTCAAATAATCATAACAAGAGTGCCTTAAAGCACATGATACGCCCGTCGCTTTCTTAATTAAAGGAGGATAACTCTGTCAAATATTGTCGTAACAACTTGATATTATGATATGCACATCTTCATATGATATCAATAACACATGGCGAAGTACTAAACATTGTGTCAAAAACTGTGGGACTAGTTGCACCCACAAGAAAATGTAACAAAATAAAGAGGAAAGAAGGTGTTGACGGACTGTAACTCTATTTCTGTGAAAAAAGTTGAAAAGTTACATAAAAACCCGTAATACATCACTGCTTCTTGTGATACTATTAAAAATTTGAAAGGAATTGAGGTAAAAATAAAAAAGTTCTAGCATTTTGAATGAAATTCTACTATTTCGAAATTAAAGGGGCATAACTCTGCCAAATATTGTCAGAATGGCGATATTTTCGCACCCCTGAGAACAGTTCACACAATGATGCATCCTACGAAGTTTGGCGAAAATCCAGCCATAATTCTTTGTGTTATTGCCGAAAATGTCCGGACAGATGGACGGACGAATGGACGGACAGACGGACGGACAACGCCATACCATAATACGACCCGTCTTCGACGGGCATATAATAAACTTAGTCCCAGTAAGATTCAATCGAACCAGCAATAACTAGAGTTGCTAGACTCAGACCTAAATGGTCAATTCTGGTTCATTTGTTTTGTCTTATGCCACACCTGATAATCTTTCGGCCATGTGGTTGCAGAGAGAAATCGATTACAGGTATACCTGAGAAGGGACCACACGCTTTCCAGAAGTAAACTGGCAAACCGTCTCATGAAATCAACTTCGGCTTCTAGAAGCAAGCTCAAAACCGTGCTGGTAAGTGTTGACAGACTGCTGGGTTTAAAGCACAATTAATACCCAAACCATTTGGCCACAGAGATCCCATGCAATCTTTACCAATTTGGGATCCCCTCTCAAGTGTAGTGGACAATGTTCTCAAGCAGAACCAATTGTATTGATTGCTTTTACCAGTCAGCTCAAGAACACATGACACTTAATTCAACCTACATCAGCAAATTACAGAACTTTTAAGGTTTCCATGCAGCATTTGTGATGGGTGTGGCATGTCCACAGGGGGTGGTAACTCCTCCCAGACACCTGGTCCCATCCCATCAGGAATTTGCT
The DNA here is from genome assembly GCA_016161895.1 of Pinna nobilis. Taxonomy (NCBI): domain Eukaryota; kingdom Metazoa; phylum Mollusca; class Bivalvia; order Pterioida; family Pinnidae; genus Pinna; species Pinna nobilis. Next base: position 7,008 of record JACSZP010039041.1, on the reverse strand, counting down.
ATGTTTTCAACGTTGACTGTTATTATTCCCAATTTGTAATATTTATTAGGACTTGAGTTTAAGAATATCTCTTGGTTCCTTCGATTTTATTTTATGTAGAACGGCTCAAGATAAAGACAGCATTATGAACTATAGTGCCCTCTGAAATTAATTCATAAATTATTGTAGAATCTGCAATAATTACACACAGAAAATCGCAGCCTAATATTTAGGGGTATAACTGACTTCAAACATGCTGCCGGATAACCTCCCATAAGTCATTACTACGATATCATTTAGGGGTGTCATATTGAGATCCAAATATCCTGATAAACATGCATGCGATCTTGGTCAGAACAATGTTTAATATACTGATAATTGTGTACTATTTGTCAACTTCACTCCAAGAATGTCTTTAATGTAGATGTGTATGAGTTAATCTGATGAATTAAGACGCCTTATCGGTCAGATCTTGACAATATTTAATGATAAAGTTTGGATTTAATTAGCCCTGCCTTGATTAAATTAACCTGGGCTGACATGTAACGTGTAGATTATTTAATTGTAAATCGGAATCTATGTGAACTGTGTCGGATTAACATGTATTGATACTTGTTAGATGTGCGATTTACATGTAGTATTACTTGTAAGACAAACTGTTAACCAGGAACATTAGTCTGGTGTAATATCAATCAAGTAGCCGAACACTTAAGTAGACGTTGTTTAACGTTCGTCTTGAGAATTTTTCACTGATATGGAGACGTCACAGAATGGAAGTGAAATGATTCAAAATTTTGGTCTATGCTTAACATTCACAACTGGGCACCATAAAACTTAAGAATTTACTCTAGTCTGAGAATTTCTCAGCTTTTGCATCTCAGCTAATCAGAATTAAGTATATACTGGAGTTGAGAAAATTCTCAGTCTTGAGTAAGTGTTTAAGTTTTATTGAGAATTTCCCAGCTTAATCATCTTAGCTAATAAGAATTAAGTATTTGTTGGGTTTGAGAAAATTCTCAGTCTTGAGTAAGTGCTCTAGATTTATTGTGAGTTTTTACTGTCACAGCNNACCATTGAATCACTACAGCTCTTCAAATCAAGTACATTTAACATAATTCCATAACCCGTAAATGAATCCAGAATTGAATGGAAACCCCTGCATTCCTTAACCCCCCATCCCACTCCTATTTTCATAAGCTTACTTTATGCCACTTTCAATACCATTTCAGGTTTAGAAAGTGACACATAGTTTGGGGATCACATTGTCTGTAAAGGTATCAGTGTTTTAACCTACTCCCATCATCTATTTCAACCATATTGTGACAGCCTTTAGCTACATGTAATTTAGACTTCAGAATTACTTGTACATGTACAAGTCATGATATGACCTTCCTGACCTTAGCAGGTAAGAATATTTGGCTACCATAGGCAATCAATGGCTTTTACTGTTCCTGGATGCACAGGGCAAGAAAAACAAACCATGCTTCAGCTAAGACTTCAACCCCAGACACTCCAGTATTTAACCCCACAAATAATAATAGACCAACCTAAGACAAGGTGGAAAAGGACATTCCATTTTGATATTTGGGGTTTTAAGTATTAAAAGAGAACTCTAACATGTATGGAGCTAGCCTACTCTCTCCTATTGATAAATTCAAGAATTTCTCTGTATTTTTCTTTTTGTGTGAATTTATATTTGTAATATTTTTCATATAAGAACATTCTTCACAATTTCCATAGCATACCTGTTCACTATAAGCTATTCTTCAGGAACCAACAGAGTGATGTTCTTTGAAAACTCAAATAGAAAATATCTTTTACTATTCCAAACCCAGTAAGTGTTGGTGCTGTTAATAAATACATACTATATGCATATATAGAGTATATGTGCACAAATGAACACTACATATAAATCTATGCTAGAGAGGAGGGGGCAGAGAGTCTCCCCATTCATAAAAAATACATAAAGTGAATTCTACAATATCATTCCCAATCCAAACTCCATTGGAACTGGTCACAAGATCAATGGTCTACCATGCAAGGTCTCTATTTCAAAAATATTTTTTAGTTTTTTAAACGAGAATCCCAATTGGGCAAATATCACTCACCTGAGCAATATAAGCATAAGAAGAGATAAAAAACATTAGCTGAAAATGTCAAAAATGATACTGTCCTGAAAAACATAAAAACTGTCAAAATTTGATTTCCCAATGGAATCAAAAATAACAATACATGTACTTCTTCACACATCCTTCTAGATCACTCTGATGTTTTCAATTTTATGCAGCTCTTCTGAAAAAGTTATTCAAAAGAGGGTAACTACCAGGACATATTTGACCACACCTCTTTTCCATCCCAGGGAGGATCCACCCCAAAAGCAACAACACTTGCATAGCTCTTCAATTCAATCCTGCCAAGTTTCATCAAAATCCCAGCACTGGTTCTGAAGAAGAAGTCGAAAATATGCGGGCATGATGTTATATCATATATACATGTATATACATGTAGAATAGTGTAGGCCTATTTGTCTGGCACTGCAATCAGTTGGCTCGTTAGATTATTCAAATAAATCAAATCAAATCACCAACTGCAAAAAAATTGCATGTTGCACGTCCCTGCCACAAAACACTACACTAACAGCTTTTGCACTCGGTAAATCAATTTTTAATATTCCTATAAAATCAAGTTACACCGATGACGGAAGCTAACTGTTAACTGTGTTAATTACAAGGGCTGTCGGTCTGTTTACAAAATAAAAACATTGCACCAGTATATTTCCTGATGATGGCGGTTCGACACGAAGTCGATGCAGTTTATTACTTCATGTCACCAATTTACTGCTCAGTGTCAATTTTAGTGCATCCAGCGAGACAGGATAGCCTTATTATGTTTTCGAACATGTCACGCGAACACGACTCGCGTCACGCGAGCAAGACATTCATTTAGATGTAAGTACCGTCCAATTCCTTTGATAGCAAAGATTTATCAAGCACTTAATTATGATACATATATTTTTTCAAAAACATGAGCAGCATTTTCCAATTAGCGTTTGTTCTTGTTTATGATATAGTTACTCCAACTTCTAATAATATTTAATAAATGTACTTTTCGCAATATCTTTTTATAGTATCGCGTAGCCGACTGTACGCGCTGCATAGACTGAGTGCTCGAGTTCAGATACTCGTTCGAGGTGGATGGTATTTCCCGTCTATCGGGTGAGTAAGTAAAAACCAATGCTGCTAGTCGAACACGTCAAAGAGTTCTCACTGCTCAAATCTTGCAAGTTCTGAGTAAAGACGAACATTTCAAGCAAGAAAACAGTTTATATGGCGACAGTCCCTTGCCGTTCAGAGAACAAAATCATTTCATTTTTTGTTCAGCTACTGAAAACACTCAAGACAACGACCCAATCTCTTTTTCCTCTCTCTCTATCCAAGAAAACTGTTCCCCTTTTCTCCTAAAGCCTTTCTCCTACATTTTAATTGCATGTTCTTGTTCTCTGTCAAATTTTTTATCTCTCGCTTTCTTTCCTACCTCTTTTTCCTTCAGATTCTCACCAAATCTTTATTTGCGCCCAACTCTGCTTTTAACTTATTAACTTCATAAGCGGCCGTCTTGGTTTAGTGATGAGCGTGTTCGCCCTCTGATCGCGACGTCATGTTGTTGTTTTTTAATCCATGCGCGTCGCGGTTGGTTTCCCCTGTCCTGTCAGACGAGAGAGAGAGAGAGAGAGAGAGAGAGAGAGAGAGAGAGATCCCGCGTCACAGTCATCTTCGCGAGCCATGGTTCCGATCCGTTTTCCTTATTTTGATCCGGGCTACATCCGCTAAAGTGGAGACAAGGAAAACTAATCGGAACCTTGATTCGCGAAGACACGTCACAGTCGGCCTAGGTGTCGGAACATAAAAGGACCCTCATAACTCGATGACCTCAAGTGTCAAGGATTGGCCAAATTTAATTACTGTCCCTGAAAGCATATGTTGACTTTTCTATACGTAAAAGATTCTTCAGTGGGACATTAAACAACAATACAACTAAAGGGCGGATCCAGGATTTTTTCCCGGTGATCAGGACACCCCTACTTGATCCGCGCTTGCAACCATTCATCGATCGTTATATGCATCCAGTTCTTTAAACTACACAACCTCATGGAGTTTCTAACACGTGTTCGTTTTCTACCTGCCATTTTCTTTAATACATTAAATTGAAATGTGAGTCAGTGCTGCGCAAATCCATCCCATAAATCCATCTTCACAGGGCATAACTGTTTCTAATATATCGACAATAAATTGAAATTAAAAAACAGACACTATCTAAGACTCCATCATACAAGACATTTATCTCTCGAATAATAGACATAAAAAAGAGACAAATGCGATCAATATTAAGAAACGCATGATTTATGCCCGTGGGATGTTTTCAAACATGTTTTAAGAAGAATCAATGTTCATTCAAAGATATTTAAAGATCTGTAAACGACAGCAGTCAGACGTGTGTTGTTGAACACATGACGAGGCATTGGGAAATTGACATCGTTTTGATTTTTTGTAAACAATGCAGAAAAGAGCAATTTGTATTATGGTGAGCACACCGTAGTCAAAATGTAATGTTACGGTGATATGTGTTTACAACGTAATCCAAATATTTTTATGTTTTTGAAGAAAGTATGCATGGCGGTTTTGTCTCCCGTCCTAAGAATTGACCGCCAGCTTTGAATACCAATGTTCCGCGAGTACTGTTCTACACGGAAGTCCGTTTTTCATATCGTAATTGTCGTTCCAAAATGTGAAATGTTTGCAGGATGAACTTGCATTAAAGTGATTCTCATATAAAATAAGTTCTGATATGCATACCGTATGTATATGCAAATTGATAAAAAGGCATGTATATTGGTATTGCATGTATCATGATTGCATTGACTTAACGTGTGATTTCATTTACCTATGAAATCAACAAAATTTATCTTGATATGAAAATAAATCAGTATAAATGTTCGCACACTAGATCCAGATCTATTCAATTTTAAAAAGAGGTCATAGAAATATCTTTTCATGATCACTTTCTGTGGGCTCCGAGATACCTGTTCCTAGATTGTATAAAGCAAGCTGCCGCTTGGAGTACCAAATTTAAGACAAGGGTATCCCAAGTTTTTTTTATCATTTTGTTTAAAAAACATTGAATATTCAACACTAGTGTATATTTTTTTTAAAATTCAGTCGTCTTTTATTTTGGAGTTTCCGTAGGCAAGAGAACACATACTCCGACCGAGTTTTGAAAGAGACTAAAACTAAGTAAACTTCCTGAGTAAATGAGTATTATGGTTAATCTGCGCCATCTTTCTGGATTAAATGGAACTGAAAAGTCGCTTTGAAAATTCAGATACTACTTAAGCTCCCCATGGGAGAATTCTGGAAATATCTGTAAACCATACAAATATTTTTTTTTCTGATAACCTTTTTGACCCATATTTCTCATAGTAGTTTTCAAGAAGTGTAGGAGGAAAATTGCAGCAATTTTCGAGGATCCAGCACATTCAACAATTATTTGATGTGTAACGATATAAATCCCGGCTAAAATTGAAATGTCCCTAAATCTTTTATTGTTCAGGTGGAGCACAAGAAAGCGATCTAGTGTTTGTCGCCCGACCAACCCCAGTCCATGGAATCAAACGACTGTAGGCCTATACAGATAGTCAGATAGTAAAGTGCTTCACAAAATTTACTTTGTTGGTGTAGAGTTCATCTGATAGATTATGATTCCTAGTACAAAATACTCTCAAAAGTACAATTTCCTTCACACATGCACAGTATGCTGATAATTTTTCATCCGAAAAAATGAGATCTACGCATGATAATAATTTCTTCAAATGCCTTCTATTCAGGTACGAATATTATGTAAGCGTTACCAAAGTATTGAAGTGTTGCAGATATTCTTTTTTTTTTCTTTTTTTTTTTTGCTGATGGTGGAACACAACACTAGGTGCATTTGTACAAAGTAGTGCTGTAGCACTAAAATGTCGCACGTGGTGTCAAGACGCAGCAAAGGAGCACTTTTTATTCCAATCTGTAAAGAGGCCGCCGTTGCCTAGTGGTTAGCGTGTTCGACTTTGAAACAAAGGGGTCCGAGTTCGAACCCAAGCCACGGTACGGTTGGTCGTCCCTGTCTTTCGGATGAGACAGTATCAACCGAGGTCCGTGTCACAGTAGGTATTGGCACATTAAAGAACCCCTCCCCCCTGCTCTATGACCATAAGTGCCGAGCATATATAGGCATAATTTATCGCCCTTCCCCGGCACGTCTCCATGAAAGTTAAATATTCTTGAGTGAGACATTAGACAACAATACAACCAACCAACCCATCTGTAAAGAGCCATACCCATAAAAATGCTTCAAACAGTCTTCAATTCAATATCATGAAACGTTAAATATGTTTGAATGATATACATGAAGTACTTTTGAAATTAAATTTAAAAAAACTGTTTCAAATTAAATTTCTTGTGAAATGCAAATTACGAAAAAATGTGAGTTTCACGAATACAACCCATCGAGGTCATCACGGTTAAACCGTATCCCTCCCATGAATAAGCTATCATTGAAAAAATTGTTATTGAAATGTGTCATGTTTTGATTGTGAATACAAAAGGAAATAAATTCCTTAATTTGTATTAAATATTCAATTTAACTTTTTAAATATTAGGCACGGGAACGCTTTGTATAGTATAAACGATCGGCGATACGGTTGACTTGCTTCACATATCAATGCACTTAAAGATCCATTGTAAATTCACACCAAGTTTATGTTATAGTTATCAATTGTTAATCTTTATTACGTAACGATATCAGCTCTTAATTCTACACTGCTGTTTTGCACATAAAATTTGAATATGCAATACGAAGTGTAGTAGTAGTAGGCCTAGCCGAGGGTTTAACGCCAAGTTCATCATTATTCCAAACACACGTTTTCTGGGATAAACCTTTTCATGTGCGAATCCAGAATTTTTTTTTGGGGGGGGGGGGGGGGGGGGGGGG
>JACSZP010039034.1:0-12300 GCA_016161895.1 Pinna nobilis | reverse complement strand
TGTAATTGGGGTATCTACATGACAATATTTCAGTGTAATTGGGGTATCTCCATGACAATATTTCAGTGTAATTGGGGTATCTACAAGACAATACATGTATTATTGGGGTATCTACATGATAATACTTCAGTATAATTTGGGTATCAACATAACATTATTTGAGTATTATTGGGGTATCTATATGACAATATTTCATTTTAATTGGGGTATCTACATGACAATATTTCAGTGTAATTGGGGTATCTACAAGACAATACATGTATTATTGGGGTATCTACATGATAATACTTCAGTATAATTTGGGTATCAACATAACATTATTTGAGTATTATTGGGGTATCTACATGACAATATTTCAGTGTAATTGGGGTATCTACATGACAATATTTCAGTGTAATTGGGGTATCTATATGACAATATTTCAGTGTAATTGGGGTATCTACATGACAATATTTCATTATAATTGGTGTATCTAGGTGACACTATTTTAGTGTGATTGGGAGATTAACATGACAGTATTTCAGTGTTATTTGGGCGTATATAGGGCAGAATTGCACTATTACATGGGCATTTTTTAAGTGATGAACAGGAAACCTTAGATGTAAATCTTCGTTGATAAAGATAAGAAAAAATAAACGGGCAGAGGTGTTTAACGTTTGAAACCATAATGCACCAATCTAATATCAGGACTACGGACGCATCCGACAACCATTTTTATGATGAATCAAGCACCCTTTCCCACAAAAGAGTTTGTTGTCTATATTCTAGTTAGTGCGGTTCAAGTCTCGCATAACAGAAACATCTATATTCACAAAACATATCTCATAAAAATGTACCGACCAACTCAAAATTTGGATCAAACAACTAAAGACTAATCGGACGGCACGCGTGAATTGACACCAATAGATCATATGATATGCAAGTCCAGACACTGAGCAGCATCTGTTATCTTGCATGTATAATTACTTTAGAAACATCGGACATTATTATTTCTCATAATAATTGAAGTAAAACGTCGGATTCAAGCTCTCATTCAGAATTAAGAATTTCTATTTGTGCCTATATCTAAAAATGTACCCTCAAAATGGAATTGTTTTAATTTGTTGCGTATATATTTTCATACAGGGAGCCGTACACTTTACGGAATAAATCTACACGCAAGACTAAATGAAAACAGAATAACAAGAAACTCAAGATTTGACGTCAGAATAAGTGGGGGATATTTATTCTTTAATTCATCTAGAGAATGGCGGAATTCCAACGCGAACGCATAATATTTACAAACAAATCGTTGACCTAAGCCATTGTTCGGCATGGATAAGAAGAACGTATTCTACGACCAACTTAGAATTGATTCTGATTATTCTGCAACAATTCTTCGAGGAAGTTGTTGTCGTTGTACTGTAGTTTAATGTCCGACTACAGAAGCTTCGACTTATATGGAGTCTGCCGATGACAAGCTGAAAATATTTAGTCTATATTCGGCACTGTGGAAAACAGCGCAGTGAAGGCCCTAGGAAGTGTCATCATATGATGTGACGACGGACATTGGTTTTTATTGTCTATTCCGAAAGTCATAGGCATCCGTAGAGGTTGTTCGAACCCCTTATATTACGAACTGAAAGATAGCTCGCTTACACTTTACTCCCGATCTCACGAACTGAAGGCAAACACGATACACCACGATACCACCTATCTAACGAACTAAAGACGAATAAGCTTTTACGATATCCTTAATCTCACGACCTGAAAGTAAACCCTCTAAAGCGATATCCTCGATTTCACGAACTGACGATGAACACGCTACACTACGATGCCATAATAGCTCTCGTTTAAAAATAAGTTATGAAAGGTTTTATTTTATCCGAATTTTTTTTTGTCAAAATATGCAGACTATGGAATTCAAAGCATCCTCTCAATCGCTACAAATTCATTGATCTTTCTGACGATAGAAAAATGTAATGTGTATTCAGCTGTCTATCTATTAACCGTTAATATATACTTGACCAATACAGCTATTTTGGGCTTATTTGTGATGAATGTATTTGTATATTGTGCTTGAGGCGTGGCTTATCAATTTATTTTGCATTTAATCCTGTTTTTGATGTATTTGCTCTGTTCCAGGTGCACCATTGAAATAAAAATAATATTTCTTTTCATCACGTGACACGAAACAGACCATGTTTTGCAGTTGGCTGCTTCCGAAACATGCTGGCATTGTTGATTTATCATACAAAATAAAACGTAAGTTGGAATGACATCTTGAAATAATGGTTCTAAACACATAGGGAGTATAGGTTTATACAACCAGGTTAAATGTTTTGCCAGCTGTACATCAGCTTTTTTCGGTTTTTTGTATTTCTGTTTTTGTGTATTTGTAAGGAATTCATCATTCCTCATTGTTTTGTAAATCAATCACTAAGGTATCTCCTACGTTACTGCCTATTAATAAATCTTCCCGTTGTCGTATTTTTGCCATTATGTCAAGAAAACGTTTTGATAAAGCGTGTCGATCGTTTTAATTACGGCATAAGTAATGCAATACATTACAAATGATTATAGAAAAATTAAAGGAATAAACTAGGAATGTTAAGGTATAACTCTAATAGAGAGTATATAAAAAATAAAATAAATAGGTAAACGAAATATCGTGAACATGCTTCATAAAGTGAATACTTGATTGTGGTTTACATGTTAACATCATTTTCATAATTTCCAAACTTATATGTTATAATTGACAGTATAAATAATAATAATAATAATAATAATAATAATAATAATAATAATGATGATGATGATGATGATGATGATGATGATGGTGATGATGATGATGGTGATGATGATGATGACGACGATAATGATGATAATGATGATAATATTAATGAATAAAAAAGAAAAAAATAATAAAAATAATAATAAAAAAAATAATGAATAAAAATAAAAATAGCAAAAATATCAAATATAATAACAATAAAAATATTAATAAAAGTAATATAGAGAGCAACAAAAGTGATAATAACAAGCTGATGATGATGATGATGATGATGATGATGATGATGATGATGATGATCGGAAAGAAATAAAAGAGAGAAGAAGTAAAATAAATTCATTGTCAAAATCATTATCATTTCCATTTCGACCACTGCATTATACGTATCAATTTTAATTTCTGCCAGAAGAGCCCATTTTAAGAAATATCCAAAGAAATAAAATCAATTCCCCACGGAGAATCTAACCTTACCTTGGAATCCTAAGTAAAGTTCCTATCATCGCTGGCCTGAAATGTATCACTCACTAACAATGCCACATTTTAAATTTATCCAACTGCAGAATGATATCTAACGTAAGTCTTTAATAAGAACAATGCGGGAGAGTGTTCCTCATTATATATAAAATAACTATCAGCGATTGGAAATCATTTGTCCACAGCGGGATAACCCACAAGTATTTATAACTGAATGCTAAGCCTATCAGTCATGCAATATCTCCCCACGTCATTATATCTGATATCACACGGTGGCTCGAGCAGTGGTTCTTTCAAGTGTACATATCGTATACAATATCAATATGTGTTTATTTCATGGTGTAAACAAACGCTTAACTACTACTTTACTTTCTATGAATTTAAAACTGCTGTTGATAATGCGCACATTTGTGTTGCGCGCAGATAGTTCTTAAAATTGATCCTGGGCTATGGTTCATTTCATCGCAGACAAGACGTCTCAAGATCCTCTGATGTCCAATGATTCTAATTCAAAAATAGGTAGAAAACAGTAACCTTCATCTAGGATAAGGTCACGGAGATATACTATAAGTGCTCAAATGCTGATAATGTATACAAATGAGTGTATAAAGATACAGCCAGGGGTAGACGATGAATACATAACTATTCTCTATAATACAAAAAGCGATGAGGTCGCACGACAAATTACTGAATTTAATAGCTTACAGTATGTTTCTGCATTACAGCATAATTGAGCAAGACTGTTGTATTATCTTATTAAATACCTAATGGTCAGTGTATTAGGATGAATGACCGGCTTTGTCTATTTGTATGGTTTTCGTGTAAGAGCTGATCGATACATTAACATTTCTTAGGTTTGTGTTTATATGCACAATTTCCAGGTTAACAAACTGTCTCGGGACGGGTTACAAGAAACCTGCAGAGGTTCAATTGCATTTATTGTATAAGCTACATAGAGGGTATAGTTAAAGTAGATCTGGTGAACCATTGACCAGCAGAAAAGTATTCCCAGGTGCTGAGATACAATCGATGTAGTGTGCGATGAAACAGAAATACTTGACTGGTCATTTGATAGTAAAACCGATACGAAATGACCTGATCATGTAAACATGGGCACCAGGAGTAAACTTTACAAGAGTAGAAACTTATGTTTCAATGTGTTCATGGTGTTAAGATTTACAAACTAGAGCAATGGCTATAATCAATTTCAGTACAGAATCAACTGGTGTAGGAAATGTCGGTCAGTGGAAGTCACGCGAATAAATTCACGTTAATCATACAAATATACATTATGCACACTGAATAAAAAAAGGTATGTAAGATTTGTGCCTTGTAGCAATGTATCCGCAACGGACCGTCACGTTGCCTTCATTTGTCGGCCAGCGTGCTTACGTCAACAACAATAAAATGTGTTTATTAGATCAATATTTGTCAATGCCGGAAGTATTGAAAAAAGGATTACGTGTAATTTTACCTTAGATTGTTTTCTTACCAATAAATGTTAAAATAGTGAAGACTCGTGACGTATGTATTCAGCCTTTTTGTCGATTGATCAGTTATCTTTAATTACAAATATAGAAAAAATACATGAGCCGTAATACCCGTAATCTCGTCATCACGGGAAGGTCGCCTCGTCTAATGATACATGTCTGAGTTATTACACACTATCACGATTTCATTTTCTTTGATTCATAAGCAAAGTCTCACTACTTCATTTTCGAGTATGGTTTATTTTTAGAGGAAGAGGTTTACATGTAGGTACGGATTTGTCACTGGTACTAACAATATGAAAAGCCGGACAGGGAAGAGGAGGCAAAGGTGTTTGATGGGTTCTAACACTAGCATGCAACATTGTTATAAAATGCCATTTCATTGATCAAATCTAGTGACACCTACGCCCTTCTATCCGTGTCTCTTATATAACAAGATTCCTTCCAATGCCATTTTGACAAAAGCATATTAAAAGTTATGATTCGTTCTGATCGAAATGTCACCTGGCCCTAAATCACGACCATACATCAAATCACTACTGATATTTTGCTAACTCAATTCCATAATTATGTACCAAATTGCATGCAATACATTCATTTATCAAGGTGTAGGTACAACGATGAAAATATAGATGACAAAGATAAGTAGCTTAGTTTTGTGACTATGTATATAGTATATATAGGCTTTATAGGCTTTAATAAAGAAGCTTTATAAATATATGTATGGTAACAAGTGTGCGTGTTGTGAGATATGAAATGAATTAACACATTACGAAATGAAGTTTTCATACAGATTACAAATTTACGACACCACTGTAGCCTTCCTAATATAAGTTTACATATGATAGTACAATGAATCCCTATTTTCCATCTACAATAAATTTATGGGATTCCCTTTGTACAAATTTAAGACATAATTATACTATCAGTCAGTCAATTTTAACATGGTCTAAAGAGTAGTAGAAATGTAAATATGGTTCCATCTTATTTTAAGGTAGGAGATAGAAAAGGTAATATTTACATTACTAGGTTAAGGCATGAATGTAGTGTTTTGAAAGATGATCTGTTTAAGGTTAATTTAGTCGACAATACAATTTGCATTTGTGGTCATCCACGTGAAGACGTTTCCCTCTATCTGCTGAGTTGCCCCCGGTTTCATATTCAAAGAAACTGTCTATTTGTTACTTTTAATTCATAAGTTGTTACTCAGTGATTCTACACTGTGTTTTGAAGATAATGAAAAATCTTGTTATCTGTACAAACGTTTTTGGTCACCTAAAAAAAGTTTACTTCTTAAAAGCTATTGGGTCTAAATAAATCAGCATTGTCATGATCTTTTTTTCTCACTCTTTCTTTCTTTATTTCCTTTTTCCATTCCGTCTGTCTATCCTCATTTCGTTCACTGTCTGTCTATCATATGTGACATATCATTGTAGTGTTATCATGCTAGGGAGAGGGCACATACTATGTTGGAAAAACTTGTGCCGAATCCCATTCGTATACATGAAATAAAATGTGTTAAACAATAAAAGTGTTTTCATACAAACACGCTAGCGTACGTATACAACATACACACATAAACCCTCTCTTTCATATAACTATACATATAATCATAATCACTTACTTGACAAGTTCTACGGGGATGTTTCTTCTATCAATTCACATTATTGCATTATGTTGCAACGACTGAGATGCATCCAGTACGGTTGCTGGCTCTAATCTTATTGTTAGAGTAACCGAAGCGTTACAGTGCTCATCGCACTTGTTTTTCAAAATTCCGAAATGTATCCCAATTATGCGATAAAAATTGCATTAGCGTTGATTTATACATCAATATGTTACGCATAATCGTTGATAGACTTTTATTATTCGGCGTCTGAATTGTCATGCTACTTATGTTTACATCTCAAATCAAGGATTTTCTTATACAAAATAATTTAATGATGTCGTTACAGAAAGGAAATACATTGTTCTGAGTCTCATAAATATCTGCAAAACGTGAAAAAAATGACAACATGTTGTAATCAAAATTGTTTTTTTCAAAAATGAAATTTATACAATTTAAAGTGTTTCTTTATGTTTGATCAGGAAGCTGAGTGCTCGTTGCCTTTGATACCCGGATTTTCTAGATACAAATCCGGATAATGTGAGCGGCTGCCGAAAACATAGGTGTTTTATAGCCGAGTTATATAAATATGTAAAAAAAAAAAATATGCTCTTACACTGAAAAAGAAATTAGTGTAATAAAACTGCAGGATTCCTGTTATTTAGCATATTACTAGTTTTGTCATGTTGATTATATTTCACGCCACAATAGACAATCTTTCGGTGATGTGGTACATGACGGTTACAATTTATCCGAGTAGAGACCCCTGCCTTCCATAAGTAAACGGTCAAGCTAAAGAGAACCTAAAGTTCTCGTTAGCTTGAAGCACACGATTCGTCGGCAATTTAACATTTTACTTCACCGGCAGGTTTTTATTGAGTACTTGGAATGGTAAAGCATCCTCTCAGGGAAACAGATTCTTTCCATTCTTTAACACTTCAATCCCGTTCGGGATTTGAAGGTGTTCATTAAGACTGTTATTGTTCTCAACTTATCATAGTCTATACGAAACATTTCTGTTTCTACTATTCCTAAGTTCATCTTTATATTTACTGAAAAAAGAAAAGAAACTGTGAGGTCTACAGCAATTGATCAATGAGTTAAAATCTTCAAATTAATGGATTACCGAGAATAAGTCTATTGGCCTTAAAACTTATTCAAACGAAATATTTGAAGACAGAATGCATGTATCTTCTTTTAGGCTCTTATGCAACATAATATCATAGAGTGAAGCGTAGAGTAAAAATCAAACAAACAAACAATCTTTGTTAGATTTTATTCATATCATGATGACGAAGTGGAACCTTAAAGGAATTTACCTTCCGGTGCAGATAAAACAGTGTCTGATTATTGTTGTAAGTGTAAATAGTGCTATCAAATACAATAAATATATGGTTGTTGCCTCGTGCCATAAATTTAATTACAAAAAGAGTGTAGAACATTGACAGAAATATACTCGTAAACCATTGCCCTAAACAGTTTTGAAGACAATGACACATTTGGTCTCAACAGAAACATTGTGTTTAATGATAAAAGACATATTTCTGTGCAGAAATTTTCTTTTGAGTCCGTTGTGACGTTAAGAAAATGAAGTGAATGTTAATATTTAAAATATCGGTTGAATTGTTGTACGAATTGGAGATAAGCTGTATTCACACCAATTATGTATGTCATGTCTGATATTAATAAGATCCAGGGCTTATGTAAGGTAGTATGAATAAAGAGTTACTGAATAGATGTTAAAAGATATTGCCGTTATAACCTTTACGATTTGGACAGAATGATACTTATCCATATGAGCGATGCTAAATCTATCTTTTTCATCATCTGACTATAGTTTAAGTCAATATTTCGCGGCTCTTTTTATTTGCATCCTATTATATTACAAACAATGTATTGTATGATATTCGATATGAATTCTTTGCCATGCATATGAAGTAATAGGACCATGCAATTTCTTTCTTTTCATAATGACCCTCGCCTATTTGGAATGTTATCTCAGCGATGTTATACAAGTCAGCTATATTATACAAGTTGTGTTCTAGATGTGTCAAATGTTCTAGATGAAAAAGTTGACTGTAGAAGATAACAAGGGGGGATCAATAAATCAAAAATCCAAAGGCAGACGAAATCATGGCAAAACAAAAAAGAGACAGCACAAAGAGCTATCAACACAACAAGACACGAAAAATAAGTAACACGAACCCCCATCAAAAACCCGGGGTGAGTTCAGGTGCTCCGGAAGAGTAAGCAACTCCTGTGATGACTTGGTTAACCCTCGAATCATGCCGCCATGACTCAACGCTCAGCGTTTTCGCCTTCAGATTGTAAAGTCGTGGGTACGAATCCGCTCAACACTTAAGTTGGCTTTCCCTGTCCTTCGGATAGTGCGGTACAAACGAGCTTCCATGTCATTGTAGGTGTCGACACCTTAAATAACCGTCCCTGCTCAATTGCCATAGGTGCCAAATTTAGACCAAATTTATCGCCCTTCTCTGGCATACGGTGACGTCTCTTTATAACTGATGGATTCTTGCGTGGAACGTGCAACAACAGTACACACAACCAACAAGAGAACCTGTGAATTTTATAATCTCTTTGCCTAGTTGAGTAATTCTGAGGTGGTGAAGTCATGCTTTTTTGATACATTTCACACCTTTCCAGTTGCTTTCTTTTATTTTTCCTTACGGGTGAACGAAAAGACTATACATAGTTGATCAATCGGCCATCGGAGCAAATAAAGTTAATGTCAGATATACTTTTATGATAAGCTATAACATTTATAATATGTGTAAGGGACCGGAACGGTGTTGAACCTCGGTTCAGTTACATTAATCCAGGTAACAACAAGGTAAGCATGGATAGATACCAGTAGTGAAAACCGCATCAATCGGCGTTCAAATATAGTTAATCCAAACACGTTACATTCATTTAATGACGTCTTCTTTTTAACGGAGAAATCAGCGGTCAAAATCAGTGGAAGATTAATAGATTTTAGAATATATAAAGTCGTTAATGACGTCTATCCATTTTTTCTTTTCTGAGTCATGGACACGAAATTGAAGTCGACTTCATATATTCTAAGATCTATTAATCTTCCACTGATTTTGACCACTTTCTCCGTTTACCTGATACAGGTAAAGAGTTTACGACCGGTCGACAGGGGACACTTGCTTGATGGATGATTGATATTATCCCAAAAATTACGTGTACCACTCGAGTTTTATGAGCAAGCCGTTACTTCGTATGCTGTCATGATCTTGAAATACTTGTATCTTCTACCTGTCAGTTTGATTTCAGATGGAAAGCAAAATAAATCATGATTTTACTAGATGCAAATTAGAAATTACATCATCTTGTTCGACGGATATATTTACAGGTAACCTTTTGTTCCATGAAACTTGAAAACAATTTCAAAAGATGAAATTTACGTATCCAATAAATACGGGCCAGCATATGTCTAGAACTCAAAAACTAGAACCATGAATTATCTTTTTAAAAAAAAAAGAGCGAAAGGTCCTTCTGTTTCATATTCCTTTAATGCACGAATGTATAATTTGCAATAGTTTCCTTCTTATTTAAACAATATTTCAGTTTTTGCCATTCGTATAAAAATCACGTGACATTTTCTACCGCTATCGACAGAACTTATTGGGCTGGGGTGGGAAATTTTCGACTAATGTCGTAAACCTATGGCTGACGCTGGTTCCTTTTTGATACCTGGGATTTGTAAATGTTGTCAAAGTTGAGAATGTTATTACTATATTCACCTTGTCAAATTTATCATAAATAAATATAATCACAATCTGATTAAAATGATTCTAGAACGTAGGATATTGACACAAGTCGTCTTTTTTTTCTTTTGTAAAATGTAAAAGACATAATAAATCGAAAATTTGCTGACTTACGATAACGTGGGATTTTAATCTTAAGGTTCCTTGTAAAAAGACCCCTGTAATTTCCGGGGACAAGGACGAAACCTCTTCATCGGAACTAGGATCGGCTCTCTACAATGAAGATTCTGACTTTGAATGCATAAATTTGCCGGTAAAAGTGCTATTAATGCATGTTGTATGGTCACTGGTCAGCATGTCATTGGATTCCATTAATCATCATTACAATCATCAAACATAAGTAGCTTTACATTCAGAAGTTTCCGGAGTACTTTATTCACAGTCTACAAAAATATCGTGGAAGGTTGAAGGAACGGTTATAGATGCGGTGATCATGTTTCCTTACCTCATAACTTATTATTCGGATTACACATGGGAAGATGATTCTCATAATATTACCATTACTTTTCCGCTAAATTAGTTCTGTGTATTGATGAAGAGGATTCCTGGAAAAGTTTAACAGGGCTAATTATAACCGGGTGAGACCGAGCAAGTGCTTTCAAGTTCATCGATAACATTGATTTGCATGCTGGTTTCATTGCTAGACTTGTTCTTGTTAAATGGTAGAAAGTACACGAACTCTTACATATTTTAAACCCAATATGCACCAAGTTTACTAAGTGCAACGTCTGTAGGATATAAAAGAGCAACTTTTCTGAAACATATGAAAGAAAGATAGACAGTTCCATGTGTTATTTCAAAAGTATAACATGTAAAACGGAAGATGAAGTGGACATTAAAATATCATTACTCGAATGGCTCGAATGACAAGCAACATCATGGCCAAAATAAAAAGGAATTACTTCAAATAAAAGTTCACATCACAACAAAGCCATTTAATATTTAGTAACACAAACTCCAATAATTCCAGGGTTGAGTTCAGGTAAATAATATTAGACCTATTATGAGTATTTAGCTAACCATAGATTGTGTTTGTTTGTTTGTTGTTTTTTTTTGGGGGGGAGGTCTTTTTGTAAAAAGCGTAAAAAAACATAAAATACACACAAAAATCATATTTGACGTATATTTGCTTTACATATGTTGTCAAAATTTATCCATTAAGTTAATGTCGGATTCCAAAAAATGCTGAACAATAAAGACTACTTCTTTCCCAGTGAGGAATCTGAGAACCAAACCTCGACAAGTAACTTTGATTATTACTGTCACATCCGGGGGAGAGAAGACTTCAAATCACGAACCCGATCTGAACTCTTGACCATCCTACATGTCTCCTTAATCTTGGCCATGTATTTATCAAAAGACAGCACTTAACATTTATCCTACGCAAACGTTCAGATTACTATGGATGAGCAAATGGATAAGAGAGATATGATATCTAGAATTTAACCAGCTGGATAAGATTTACATTACACGTACAGAATGACGATTCTCATTTTTTTCAATACAGGAAATAAAGTCTAATATTGGTTCACCTGCGCTTGAAAATTTGTGTCGTTGGTTTATCAAAATAGACAAACGCATTGATAACAGCGTCATGCATGACATACCTCAGAGATATGTACTTTACTTTCATATCTAAAATTTTAAGAAATAAATGGATATGATGGTGTTTGGTACACCAGACATACATCTAAAACGAACATGGAAAAACAAATTTATAAGTAAAATTTCTTGCAGAAAAATGGAACATTTTCTCAGTTTTTCTAAATGAATTACTAATTGTTTTCATAAACCGAGATATAATAATGGCTTTTACTGGTTGGTAAGAAAGGAGAGTAATGGCGACTGCTCGTAGTACCTATACTCCACCTGGCACAGTAGACGTAGCACAGGGTGTACAATAGTATATTATCTGAATTGTAAATTTCCTTATATTTTACAAAATGAAATATGTCAATAGTTTACATGTAGCTGTATCCGATAGACAAGGCATTGTACGCGTCTGTCTGTGAAAAGCACGTATTTATATACATACGTAAAAAACATACATACATACATACATACATACATACTTACATACATACATACATACATACATACATACATACATACATACATACATACATACATACATACATACATACATACATACAATATATTTATGAA
>JACSZP010039031.1:0-12471 GCA_016161895.1 Pinna nobilis | reverse complement strand
GTTCGAGTTTTCAAGATTCGACTGTATATCAATCCCACGATAAGAAAAATATACTTATATCGAAACGACTTACTATCCAAACTCCGGGACCGATAAATGTGCATTTTATTCATTTCATTTTCTGTTATTATTGTCCGTGACATATAAGTCAAAAGGCTGAAAATTGGAGTAATGTATGAGAATTCTATAAGCTTCGGTTTTATGACCACACAAATAGGATACATCTGAAAATATTTGAATACCTCCAGATATTTCATTTTAATAAATGCTAAAGTATTCAGGATAATTAAATTTGAGAAATATATTATATGACTTAGATTTTATGTGATTGTGGGACGAGTGCGAGTTCAAATTGTTATACTGTATAAGGTCATTATTTCTAACTAATTCTTCGACGATGTATATTGCTGGTTGGGGAGATTGTTCAGTCTAAAGCTAATACACAGCTTTTCAAACTAATAAATACTAGATACATTTGTCACTCTGGAGTATAGGCACGTCTACAACTTTTTTCAACAGATAGATATGAACGTTTGCAAGTCCAAGCGAAATCTACCCATAATGAATCCAAAAGTTATTTCATTATTACGTATAATAAGCACTTTCCAAAACAAAAACAAACCGATCACTTGGTCATTCAAAAGTGTATAGGGAACCAGGCTAGCTTATTTATCGGAACACGTCTCTGTTGACCGGAAGCAGAGATGGTGCCATATCGGTAATCAGAGTGACGTTCCGATAAACAAGCTAGTTTTAATGACAAAGTGAGAGATGGAGTCATATCGATTCATCGGAAAATTATTTTTTTTTAATTCAAAGTTCAAAAGCTGTTTAACTTCGTAGCTCAGCTTTATGACAGATGAACATGCGGACGGACAGAGCACTTACATACAGGATATTTTGTCAGACGATGAATCCATGTAGTGGTACCAACTTACCTTGAACCCCATATATAATGAAACCCCGCTTAATACGAAATGGTTTTCATTCCCAGGCCAAATAATTTTATTACTATTTAAATCCGATTTTTTTATTGAAAACCCTATGTTTTTTTTAAATAAAAATCCTTTCCCATTGGTTTCGTTACAAATGGTTTCAGTTGTATTGCTTTATCATATACAAAGTTCTTGGCACGTGGGTTTTGCACTGCAAGAAATTGGCAAAACCAAGTGCCCGATATATACACACATTGTAGTTATTTAAATATTAGATACAGCGTGTATTATTAGAGAGCACAGCAATTATTGTTGCTCTTCATTTAATTCACTTCAGAAACGTAAAAGGAAATTCTTTTTGTGAAATCTATCAACGTTATTTGCAATCCGTACTGTGTGTAAATAAATAATAAATTCTGACATGGTTAGATTTATATCATATGTCTAATCAGACTTCGGGCAATATCAGAACCTTGGCTACTGCCCCGGTCTGATAGATGAGCCTTGATATGATATGCAACATGAATTTTACCATGTAATGATCTCTATGTACTACTTTCATTTCAGAGAGCATCTAGACATGAGTGTTCAGTATATCTGACACGTGTATGATTCTCAACTTTGCGTGACCATGCGACTAAGTATGACCGAATGTAGATATGAAAATGTATTATATATGCATTATTAAATTCCGTGCATCAGAAAGTTTATACACGTATTTGTAATTAATATTTCTGTAATTATCATTTAAGATACTATCTAGATATTATCAAAGGAGGTGAATCTTGAGTGACGTGACGCTCATCGCGCTCATGCATGACTGAGTAATAATGATATGGTATCTATCTGCATCTAGCGTGTTGTTACTGAAAAGAAAATGTCGAACAATCGTTGCTCATCTGTAAATGAGCTATTGATTCGAGACAGGGGCATCTCGCTTAGAAGGCCTGTTAATAAGAAAGGCTGCTACCCTAAAATGAACAATTTTTGTTTCTTTGGTAAAAATATGGCTTGAGAATTCTAAATACTTGTATTTGTACATGACTATGTTACATCAATAAACCCCTTCTTGACAATAGACACTCTGGATCGCTACGCAAGACCATTGACTCTCCCGGACACTTCGGAATGAAAAATGGTAATAAGACCTTGACGTACTTCTTGTACTTTATTTCATTATAATTAACAAAATTGTTGAAAGTTGTCGAATCGTCAAACTTACAACCAAAACGTATGTGTTATTTATCTATTAGTACAGAACAATGTTCTATAGGCATATCGTACACAACCGAAATTGAAATTTTTATTGACATAAGTAGTCTCGGCCCTCGTGCACACGTGACATGTATACTTAGAGACAATATTGAAACCGTGAGTGCCATGATTCCGGAACTGAATATAAAAATACTATAATTAAAATTATTCCGGAAATCTTTATCAGACTAAGAAAGCACATGTACATCATGATGTTTTCACTTTTTGTCCAAAGACTAGAACCCCCTTGTTGTGCACAGCTGTCAGTATGAACTTTTAATTTCCTGCTAAGTATGTATTTCCTGACGCCACTTCTTCGAACGCAGAGTCACATTGAAAACCCACTTCATCTTCATTGCACATTCACATGTTTCAATTTCAATTTAAAAAGTGAAATAGTTCAAATTGATTTAACAGTAAAACAACTTAGTAATATACTGTTTTTTATTTTCAAGGTTTCCGTTTACCCTTCGCTTAAACATTGTGTACGAGCAATTTGCATGCATAAATAAATCCGGTCGATGTATCAGACCTTGTTAACCTTATAAGATATATCGACAAGGAATTAGTGCCGCACTTTCATCAATTGAAACCTATTACCGTTTTCACTCTGTACTCGAATCATCATCCAGATCCAGACACGGATTTCCACATATTCACCATATGCTGCTCCCTTCCGAGGACATTTGACCAATTTACATGAAATCGGTTTTAAAATATATAAAAATGAATTTTTTAAAAATGGTATACATTAGGCCTCATAGATGTATATAATGTGAACAACCATATTTATGAATTGTATATTGCTTACTTGAATCACAGCTTTATAAGGAAATAGTTTCAAAAGAAATTAAAGCAGACCTATCTAAAGGATGCCAGCAATGAATGTGTTAACAAATTCTGTGTCTGTTAACAGAAAAATCAGACGATGTTTTGGGGTTTGTATATTAATGTACCGCATCCAGCTTAATTCTGCTTTAAAGTTATTGATTCTTAATAGTCGTTGTTGATCATTGACAGACTTTTGTATTCACTTTCCTGAAATTTGTATACTCAGTGAAATATATGACCTCAGTTTGTGACTAATAAATGGGTTTGAGCTTTGTTGCAGTCCCCTGCTTTTTACCTGTACTTCGGGCTAGACAGTAACCGCACATAAAACCCGATCATGATCTGACAGTAAGTGCCAAGTATTGACCAGATTCAGATTCAGATTCAGATTCTGTATTATCCTTATGCTATCGGCACACCGGAAACATACATACACAAACATACATATACAATGTATGGTATGGTATGGTATGGTATGGTATGGTATGGTATGCTATGGTATTGTTGTTTAACGTCCCGCTCAAGAATATTTCACTCATATGGACACGTCACCGAGTGCCGGTTAGTTAGAATATTTTGATTACCCGCTCATTAAACTTTCACAAATGTATCTGTAAAAAGTGTAGGTGGCGTCGTTTTTTGGGAGTTATGAAAATATTTTAACCGGTTGTGTCGCATTTGCCATTCCATAATGTTTTACCGAAATAATTGTTGTTGTTGTTGTTGCTTTCTTGTTTAACGTCCCACTCAAGAATATCTCACTCACATGGACACGTTACCGAGTGCCGGTGAAGGGCTACAAATTTTGCCTTTGCTCGGCACTGCTGGCCGTAGAGCAGGGAGGGTTCTTTAACGCACCAACACCTACTGTGACACGAGACCTCGGTTTTTACTGTCTCATCCGAAAGACAGGGACGGCCAACCGCGGAGTGGCGCTACGCGGCTCTAGCTCGGATCTTTCGATTCGTAGTAGAACACGCTAACCACTTGGCCACGGAGGCCCTACATATACATTGTGCAAATATACATTGTTCAACATCTGTAACCCTTGACCGGATTTCGGTGGCGTCTCCAGATAAGTGAAAGATGAATTACTGGGTCGTTCAGCAAAGTTTAGCCGACATATTAAAGATACCGACAGCTTTAATCTAGAGAGTACAAATTTAGAAATTGGACGGAATGGTATTTTTGACATATTACTTGTGATGACAATAACCATAATTTTGACGCTTACTATCAAAGAAAAATACATCGGATATTCAAATTTCTCACCTGGCGACTTGTTGTTATTACTTCATTGATATATTATCATGTAATTTAAAATCTTCACTTAGACTTGAAAACATATAAGAATGCGTGCCAAAAGATCGAGATAGAAAACAAGTTAAACTGATGATAACCATAAGGGTAGTCGAAGTGGGAACTAAACAATGAAAAACTTCAAAAAGAACAGAATGAAGAGTAGGATGTGAGAGGAGCCTTCAGAAAATAAAAACACAGACACATATCAACATTAGCGGTTTGTGTTAGGTCTGTAACATATGACCAGACCGATTGTATCATAACTTGTATGGTTTTGCTATTTTTTCGTTTTTGTTTTAATATCATTTTCGATTGTCTTAGATGTCGCCATAACACAAAGTAACTTATCTCCTTAACATCTATACACGCACCTGCTGCTATATCATCTTCCCTCTCTACAATCTAGATCCTCTTTCAGTCACAAATACGGGACACAAGCCTTTAAATGATCAAAACGTCTTCTAGATCCAAAAGTAGATAAGTTGGTGTAGATTTTCAAGTTTGATTTTTCACCTGTTAGCGAAGTTCGGAGCTTGTTAAGGTTTTCCCTGTAAGGTTTTAATTGTTCTATGCAGGGGTTGCTATATGCATTTGTGACAAGACACAAAGCTTATTCTGACATATCTGATTTCATATGACACAAAAGTGTTAGACACAAGCTAAGCTTGGTTTTCCTGTTCTATAAATTAGACTGTAAATGTTATCCAAGACAATCGAAAATAATATGAAAACAAAAACGAAAAACAGCAAAATCATTCAATTTATGATACAATTGGTCTGGGCATATGAAACATGCCTAATACAAACGTCATAGTTAGATTTTATAAATACCTAATAATTATGTTAAGATGATAACAATTCAGTCAAGATTGAAGTGCTAATAGCATCGTTAAGAATTTGGTGTATGAAGGTGATGAAACAGTATCTGAAAGTTAGGGATAAGAAATATATATATGTATATATTATATTTATATGTACAGTATAAAACACCCCCTTCACCAACTCAGACGAAAACTTCATAATATTCCGAATCGATCAATAAATCGTATAAGTTTACAGATGAAAAAAATGTTTATTTCCTTAAAGACTATAGACATTTACCGATGGCTCAGCCCGACACAACTACTTTATTCCTAATCCGGTACACAATTTGTAAAATAAATACAAGAAAAGTTTAAGTACATGAATTATTTAATGACTATTTATAACAATAACCACTGTTTTTCTATATTTTTCAGCTGAATCTTGACAATTATTTGCACATTTTGGACGAAAGAAACAATGATAATCAGCTATGACCTTACTTTCTCTCTATCTCAAGTCCTAGACAAGCAAATCTTTACTTAGGTGTCAATGTCTGGCGCGACAATTCATATTCAAGATATACAGGGAAGTAAGTAAACCAGGTCATCCCCAAACGTAAATAGAGCTGATGTAATGATAGATATGTGTCACTAAGTGTAAATATAGAACAATCTTAGTGATATGCAATGAGGTCTGACACAGGATAATTATTAAACAGATTTTGTAACAAATGATGGTTATTTATTGGAAAACAAGAAATTTTTTCTAGCATGAACTCAAAATTAGTCTTGAAAAAGAAAGTTATCCATATTTGAATCATTGATTTAAAGAATTTGTGAAAGTCCTTCTTCATTTTATCACGTGTATTATTATTACTATCATCATCATCATCATCATCAGCATTATTATCATTATTATTATTACTATTATAATTGTTGTTATTACATGTATTATAATGTTGTTTTTGTTGTTGTTGTTATAATTATCATTTAACTTTTATCGTCCTCATTTTTATTATTATTATAATTTATTATTATAATTATTATAATTATTATTATTATTATTTATATTATTATTATTATTATAATTATTATTATTATTATTATTATTATCATTATTATTATTATAACAATTATCACACCATTACTTTCATCATTATCTTATCATCATTATAATTTTTTATAGCATTATTATTATCAACTTTCTTCCTTATTGTGTTTTGTTGTTGTTGTTTATTTCTCATATGAGAGGTGAGACGCTTGAGAAGTAGATGAATGGTGGCAGTTATATCAAGTAAAATCATTTAAGAACAGAGAATTAAAGTCGAGAGATAAACATAAAAAAGCATTTGTGACCAATGCTACATTCACAACCTACCAATGTATATTTCACTGATGTCTCAGTCATGACTTTGGAAATGTTCATAATTTATTTAAGATATCATACCAACATTATCGGGTTTTTCTTCTGAAAAATGCTTCATATATTTATCAGGACAAGAAGAATATCGCCGTATAGTGCTGTGTTCTCCGTTTATCTTTTTTGTGAACTCCGTTTACATTGAGGTGTCAAGTTGTAAAACAGAGAATCAGAGAGAGCCGTCATGGTTGCGGTCAAGGGTTCGAGCCTACTCGCCCTCCCTAGTCCTTAGGACAACGCAGACGTTATGGAGGTCCCTATTATATTATATCTTGGTACGACTGCGATAACCTTGTGCCAACCATTAGCTGAAATCTAAACGTCGTCGCCTCTATTGGTACTGGTTCCTGTGTTGAGTGTTAAATCATTATTTTTTTAAATCTTTTAAATGTAAGCGTCAACGCTTTTACTTTTGTCCATATCATTATCATCATTATCGTCGTCTATTTCTTCTTCTCAGTCTAACCTATCCAGAATTCTGTTTCCCTTTATTTTTTAAAAGTCAAATCAGTAATATAATATTTTAATTAAAACGTTTATTTCCTTTCTTCTATACGATACTTGTGCAATATAATGTCATTATCTTTTGATAATTGGTACATTAAGTCATGGTAAGGGAGGGGGTTTAATATAATGACAAAACTTGTTGCGCTATACAATTTTAAGTTGATTGAAATAAAGAAAGTTTAAATAAAAAATCAACACCTGGGACTAAATTTTTCTGGCATAAGGGAGGTAACTCGCATTTATGTACATGTATTAGACATACATGATAACGAACGTAATAACATTTAAATACACGGCGTTTAACTAAATGCTTGTTATGTAATAGTCTTCAGACTAATTAAAGTAAACATATCACGTCAATTTTCGTTGTTAAAAGAAATACTATCATTCAACAAATTATGATAAATTGAAAGTGGCGGTTGTTCTTATTTTAAAACATTTAAAACGACTGGAGAAATCGCCAGAACTCGATCCATCATCAAAGCATCACAATTGTCTTTTATGTTATTCATTTACAAAAAATGCACAGTGTCTTATCGTGTACGCGATTATGGCGCTCCAGAACGGCGCCAGAGATTTCTTCAGCGTATTTCTAATTCCTGATATCTGTAGATTGTCATTGGTCGGCTATTTGTGGGGCTTGCTTTTTGTCTTGGTATTTAAGAAATGAGGTCGATGAATTATTTGTGACTTCAAGAACTCTGACTACTGAATTCCTGTCTCTTGTAAAACTTTCACGCTAATTTTAACAATTGTCAAACAGACAGATGGGCACAACAATCACTTTGTCCATCGCGTCAGTCAGAATGGTCTGTCAAAGTTTCACTGAATATCAAATGCAAAATTTTCTTTAATGATACAAACATCAATATTTGCCTAATAGGTTTGTCTGGTTTTTCAATATAGACACAAATATTTGTTATAAACGTTCGCGTGCCACATCTGTGTCGCGTTAGACGGACGCTTGCATTTATCCCATGCCGCTGGGAAATCATGCATATAGTAAGATTCCTCGTCAACTTTGAGCAGGCAGTCCTACATGTACAGAATATATCACTCATTGTTGAATTGTTATTGACTCTCACTTAATAAGTCGACTTTACGCGGAGATGTCATTGGAATGTTGGTGATTCGTTTTAAAGGTTTCAATTTTATTATTGTTATTTAATTTTGCCTATGACCGACACCAAGGTTCTATGAGTAGTGAGGGATCTCCAGCGTGCCGACACATGTACCGTAAAACGGGGCCTATCTTTAAGTTTTAATATTAACCACGTACTCATGACCGCAGAATAGACTTTCTACTCTGGTATGAAAGCTCTTTTACTCTAGTTACTGTTCTGTGTGAAAATCTGTAGCAAAATTTCAAAATACTGATTTTGTATGGCTGTTTTAGTTCTTATAAATCAAAATTCATTATACAAACATTGTTTGTGTTCGTTTCAATATATCTACGAACGAACAAAACGTTTAGAACTTTTTACAAACGTAGCTTATGTTACTGAAAAAAATACTTTCGAGAGATGTGTTTTGTCCATCATTTTATTAATTTCACTCTATTTTAATTTGTTGATTTGTTTTTTTTAATTTGCGGTTTATTATTGTTAATCGTTCGATTATCCTCAGCCACATGGTAGTAATCAATGGTGTACGGGAAACACCGGTTGTAAATGTTCCGGGTAAATACATTGTACTGCTGACATTCTTCAAATACGGTGACGTACGTTTATTTGTCATGTACACTGTAATAGGGATCTCCAAACCCATATTCGAGTCATGGGTCTTTTTTTAAAATCAATTTCTGTGAGATAAGATTCTTCCCCTTTGTATTTGAGGTCATACGAGATACGCGCCATATTGTTAGAAACTTCATATGTCATCTGAACCGAATATTAGACCGAAACAAAACGGTTGAGTGTATGACCTGTCTCACTTTAAGACGGGTCATTTTTCTGAGGGTTAAATCAAGTGTCAAATAATGTGTCAATTCCCTAATGAAAATATGCTGAAAAAAAATAATCACTGGGTGAAAAATTAACACTTGTTATTTACTTTACCCATCAAATAGGAAAAGTGTCAAATTCTTACAAAAGAACAGGTGTCGTAAGCACTGAATATTCGTGTAGGTGAAGTAGATTTTTCCTCACTTTCTTACTTTTTTCTTGCATTATTATTATCATTATCTCAGTTTTATGAGAAATTCACTGAAGTTTGGAGGCAAAATACCATATAAATAGTGTAGAATTACCCATAATTATTTTGAACACAAAGTTTGTCATGACCAACTTCACCAGAGTTTAGATTTGTGTGTTTGTTTAATGTTTTTCACTCAAACAAATTTCAATCTCACAGATGCGTTTAGTTGTAAGAGGCGATATGGAAATTCCAGTGACTGTACCCGGAAGTAACCATTATGATATCGCGATTACCGTCGTTGCTCCGTGGTAGATTACTGTTCGTCAGATCGGAAGATCATTGGTTCGAACCCTTGCGGAGGCAGTAAATCTCTTTGTGTCGCAGTAGGCGACAGCATGATTAAGGTCACTCATCGGCTTCAAGTGATGAACATGGGGCAAATCCATTTTCAGCGACATCCGAGAATGTCTCCATTTATAAGTGAACGGTTATTAAGTGGAAGGTAAATCACTAATGCAAAAATCATTCCATCTGCATTCGATATAGTCTATATTCATCAGCAAAAGACTATTGAGTAGGACGTTAAACACTAATGCAAAAATCATTTTGTCTGGATCCGATGTCGTCTCTTCTTATTAGATTCTCTAGTAGGAGGTTAAAGCATAATACAACTACAACATGTATAACTCCTGGATAATCGCTTGTTAACAAGCAATACATTAGCCTTTTCTGTCGACCAAAGGCCAAAATATAATAATTTTGACGGTTTTCAATGATTTCATCATTAGTTGTTGAATGACCCTTAAGTGAGAGGTCACACAACAACGTAGCAATAAAGACTACTCTATTAAAAGTAAAGTCATTCGCCTTCAGAACCAATCAAAAATTAAAATATGAAACCTTTCACCAGCATCTATAACATTTCTATATACTAGTCAAGGACGCTTGGATATGACGATAAACCAACGAAACAATAAGTACTACTGGATAAACATTGGTGAACAGCCAAATTGTTGGCCTTCAGTGCCAATCAAATGCCAAAATCTAAAGCCTTTCGCCGATAATCGATTTTCCCCATGTGTTCGTGAAAGGACTTTTAGTAGGACGCTGAGCAATATCGTAACAGCACCTTCTGAATAATTGATGGTTAACAGCGAAATCATCGGTATTTAGTGCTAAGCAAAATACAAAATCTAAAATTCGACGGCTTTCGTCGATGATCTCTCTATTAAAGAGCAACGTAACAAGAACTCCTGAATAATCGCTGGTCCGGCAGAAATAGAATTCGAACAAGTTGTCGAGTAGATTTGTGATTGAGAGCGTAAATATCTTACTTTTTGGATACTTATTCTGTTCGGACTGTTATCACTTTAACTTGATAAAGTTCCAAAGCAATAACACTATCAGCAAATCCGCTATGACGTGTATGACAATAACAATTCTAATTTTAGTCTTTTCAGACCAATCACTTTCACAATAAATAATGAAAAGACACAAAAATACAAATCAAGTCAATATAAGACAGAAAGACATTTACGAGTAAAAACGTCAAAGATCAGGAGCTGATGAAGTTCCATGATAAAAACCACTTAGTTCAATAGAGTGGAGGAAGTACCTAGGGAAATTCGACGATCCATACATACATATGTATATAATAGATAGTTTATAATTTGGTTTTTTTATTTGTCAATAAACTGTCAACAAACATGATGAAATACAGTCCTAACATTTCAAAAAGAAACAAGAAAACAACGCACATCTTTGCTAGAGTTATAACAATATGAAGACTCAATTGGCTAAAAACGACCATGTAATCTTTGCTTGTTGTCAAAAATATTGTATTTTGTAAATCAAACCACCATTTTTTTTTCTGAAATTGATTACCTTTTTATATCATACCTAAGAATGGACTTTATATATATAGATATATCTTTAAATTGCAATTAGCAAAGCTTAATTCGACAACGGAAGGATGAAGATTTCCAACCTTTTAAGAGATACAAACATAATATTTAATGATTTAGTTTCTAATTTACTGCTCTAAACAAAGGTGCCATGTTTTGAAAAATAAGCCCCAAATTATATAGAATAAAATACAAAAAATTATCATTGAATTTGTTTGACACGTGGACTTTACATCAAAATGTAATTTCTGTTTATTTCAATTTTCAGGGAAGTCAATTTAATTGCTATTGCAAGTAATTTTTTTACCATGGCAGTAAAACAGCATCACCTGTGTAACAAATGATAATGATTTTCAAAAATGAATTTAGCAAAATTTATACCAAAGGCACATTTTAAATCATTGCATATAAGCAGAAAATCGGAAACAAATATAAAACAATCTGGTACTAATTGGATGAACATATGAACGGCGTTTAAGTACACTACTAATAGCATAATTGGCATACGAGATCAAAATTGGATAGCAAATAGTGAAAACATCCACGTGTATAAAACATGTAATTATCTAAATTTGTTCAGATACAGTCTAACCTGCCTTACTGAATCACTGATATAAAACTTGCGTGTCCAACATGATCTAAATGTAAGCCTGTCGCCTGAATTAAAAGACCACCCTCATATGTTTTAATCGAGGTCTCGTGTCACAGTAGGTGTAGACACGTTAATGAATCTTCCCTGCTCTATGGTACTATGTGCCGAGCATATGCAAATTTTTTAGCCCTTTATCAGCACACGGCGACGTCTCCATATAAGTGAAATATTCTTGAGTGGGACGTTAAACAACAAAACTGCCAACCAACCAACTTGTCATTTGTATCCCTTTTTGCATCTCCTCTTGGACAATCTCTCAGACTGTACATAAAATTATGCAAGACCTATGTTTTTTNNTGATCCGACTGATTTCTGTCTTTCAGATGAAAAGGAAAAAAAACAAGGTCTCGTATCACAGAAAGTGTCGGCATGTTAAAAACACTCATTGCTCACTGGGAATAAGTGTCGAGCATAGGCCAAATTTACAGTCCTTCCCCGACAAACGATGACGTCTTCATAAAAGTGAAAATTCTTGATTAGGATACTAAACAATAATGCAACCAACGAACCACGAAATTAGACTCGTAGGCAAAAATTAAACATATTGTGGAACCATTTTACATATACTCTCATTAGATTATGATTTCATCAATTGTATGAAAACTTAACAAATGACCCGGATATTTCTTAACAACTTCAAGAACCCAAAGGTGTAGTTGAATAATTGAGACTGTGTGAAATCCTCGAAAATTCTAGACTTTGCTGATTCGAGATTGCTTCCTTTTTT
>JACSZP010039029.1:11034-24337 GCA_016161895.1 Pinna nobilis | reverse complement strand
TATATATAATGTTAGCTGTCAAGTGATTGATTAAGCTACGTGCCAATGCACTTTTAATACCAAATATGTCGTTCTTCACGGCAATTTAAAAAAGGTAAAAAAGAAAGAAAGAAAGAAAGAAAGAAAAAACAAACAAAATCCCCCCAAAAAACCAACATTAAAACAAAAAACCGAATGTTCAAATTTTGAATTGTAAAGGATCTTCACCTTTCCCCAAAGCAACAATCCGTAGTTGAGACTCTTGTCCTATTAATACATATTTATCAATGTTAATGCATTTGCAGTGTATGGCAAGATCATAACAGATGTATGTGAATTCCATTTAACCCCGTATTTTGACGTTTAATATGCAATGCATCATTTATTTCAAGTCAATTCTGAAAGACATAAATTCTAAATTACATTTTTATGTTCTCGTTTTTGTTGATAATTTCATTAGTTTTGAGTATTAGATAAATTATACAAATATTTCCTGAGATCGTTGGAGAGATGAAAGAATTATTATTCCGATTTGACGTCATTTGAAAATGTCGTTGCCATGGAGACAGTACACGGGAAGCAAAAGTAGGTCACTTCCGATTTATCAAAATGTAGGACATTCGGGTACAATCATAAATATATGAATGTTGTCAAAATTGTAAATTGATTAGAATATGCTTTGCTTTTAACATGTCAGGGAATGACGTCACGGGTTCAAGAACCCTTAAATGGAAAGAGGTGGTATTTGGTCATCCGCACCAACCAACAACAATTTTCAAAAGACAGCTTTAAAATGCCCCCTAACTCTGGATATAGAGTAATTTTGCCCGGGTCATTAAATCGGATTGGGCACCATCATTTTTTAGAATTTACTTAAGTCTGAGAATTTCCTCAACTCCAGTTTGTCGAGCGATCGGATATACAGTATTAAATAGAGTTGAGTAAATTCTCAGACTTCAGTGAATTCTCAAGATTCATGGTGTTCAATGGTAATCAATATTACAACCTGTACTCAAATTTCTAAAATGACTAAGAAAGTGACAGATACGATTGATGTATCAATAGATATATATTTACTATATACTGGATTAATTTCGCCCCGTGTTATTTTCGCTCTAGTACACTTGCAAACAGTTTCGTCCAGTTTTTAAATTCGCCCAGTCTGGTCATAAATCTATTCAATGAATTTGCAATTTTGAAATCACGCAGTTTGAATGCGACCTCTGACAATGGGTACGAAAGGTGCGGAAAAAAGCGGGGGGCAAAAAATCCATTGTATATTACAGTATACATATAGGGGTACACGTGACCGCAGGGGCAGAGCATGATTTTTTCTATACTATCTTGTCATTCAATCCTTATCAGTACAGGTCGAGCCTCGCTTGAATCCAAGTCAAATTTGATACCAGCAGCAATCTAGCGATTGTTCCAAACCGCCCTCTCTCCTCCGCCGATAAAAAAAATAGCCAGTACTGTATGGTTGAAAAAATTTTCTAATGTGACGTGAAGTAAAAACATTAAAATAATAAGACATGTACATATATATTACAATGTCTAGGACTACAACTTTTTACGCCCAGATCTGTGAATGCATCTTTATGGGAGTGTACATGCATATCTATATGTATTTTAAGTTGTATGTTATACCCCCCTCGTAGTGAGATTCGTTCGGCCGTGGTTGTTGACAAAGGCAAGAATACACCATGTCATTCTAGGCTTTTGACACTTGCGTAGATTGATACATATCTTTCAGAATTCTAGATCCGCTGATAAAAATAGTCCCAGCTGTGCTGAGATTAAGGTAACGCACCGAAGACATATATACAAGATAATTCGTAAATAGCATGCATACAACCTATGTAAAATGTAGATCAAAATAACTACCCGAACCTGATCATGGGTGATCGTACTGTCAGAAAATTTTCAAAAAATGTTCTTCATGACCGCCAAACTGTAAGACTGTCGCAATAACAGTGTATGATAAATACTGTAAATCCAGTTTTTTCGCGAGAATTTTATTTTCGCGTTATTACGCGAAAGCACTTACTCGTCGAAATAAAGTTCACGCTAAATTTACTGACCAGATATTAACATGCATCAAACAACACAAACTTTTAACTTAAATGTACGATCGCAAAAATATAGTATCGCGAATAATTGCACGACCATCGATTCGCTAAAATAAAGTTCCGCGAAAATTTCTGGATTACAGTATTACACTTCCGAATACCGGCTACCCAAGATCTAAAGCTACATTAGTTTTTTCTCTCTACAAACTTTATAAAATATTTGACAAAACTTTTTAAGTTTTGAAAAAACCTGAAATGACTGAAAAATTAAAGCTGAAATGTACAATATATAAGTTTGTACTTACAAGTTTACAAGATGTATACAAGTACGGTTGGTGATGTGAGAAGCAAACATGGTTGAGTTTCGGCATTTACAGATCGCTCATCCTATCGGCCTACTACAGACGTGGGCATATATCCTACTCTATTGGGATATCAGTAGGGCTTATAGAATAATGAACACTGCTGGGCCCAACCGTTCGAGACCCACAAGTATTTTCCATATTGAAAACGTTGTACATTGTATTATCTAAGACTTTGAGTTCCGAACAAAAACTCTTGATGCGCCATTTTTTCTTATCGCATTTAGCTGACTTTCAAACTTTGCAGACATTCCGGGCCCAGTTGTTCAACTGCTGGTTAAATTTATCCAAGGTTTGAATATAACCAAGGCTTGTAGAAATATAGTAAAAAAGCCTCAGGGCTTGGTAAAATAGCTTGAATTAAATACATTGTCTGCCAATAAGTTCATTTTACCTAAACCTAAAGAACCAGGTTGAACCTAAAACCAACCTAAAGAACTTACTTATTAAGCAACATATTTTAACTCTGGGCTTCATTTTAAACCTTGGTTATATTTAACCGAGGGTTAAAATTTAACCAGCTGATGAACAACTGGGCCCTGAAAACGATTACTTGGTTTTTTTAAAGACATATTCAAGGTGTCTGAAGAGGACAACCATTGATTTGCTCTTTATATTGTTTATGGCATACTAGGGTAAAGCTGAAGAAGTAGGCCTATATATCGAAAAGTATTTGAAAAACTATGTCCTAAAATAGGGCAAGTCTACAATAATGATGGCCTCAACGTGGAGAACAAATTCAAATCCCTAACGGGGGGGGGGACCAGGTGTCCAGAAGGATTCAGACTTTCATTCATATGGTGGCTACCAGTTGTACGTGATGGGCAGTATAATGACTATAGATTTACAAAGTAAATACTTAAAGTAAACTGGCAAACATTCTAAAAGGAGAGAATCTTATTTGCATGTGAAATAAATTTCAATGTATATTGGGATGGTTGTTGTGTGTGCGTTTGCCAGCCTCTCTGTGTATCTTCATGTGCATACTGCATATGTATAACATTGTCTCAATTTAAGTCACAATGAAGTTTACTGGTACCACATTAAAGATGATGTATTTGATTCCAATATTTTGACCTTCATTTGTAAGCAATGTAAAGGAGAGGATCATGGCGTTGTTATATTTCTTTTTCTTCTTTACATCGCTATTGATATTATTTCCATTAATTTTGATTGTGGTCGGATTTTTTTGACGGGGGGTGGGGCGCTGCATACTCTTTAGACTTTCGATTGTTTACATCCATTCACCAGTCTATCTATCTATCTATCTATCTGTCTGTCCGCATAAAATTTCTTTAATCTAAATTACAACAGGATCCGTTTGCAAGACATTTTTATACGTTTGATTCCCTACTAATATTGATATTCATTTTTGAGTGAAACATTTCACTCCATATATCCAAGTCTAGTCAAGTGTTATTTTATGTCATAACCAAACCTTAGGACAGATAAATTGAATCAGAAGTGTTTGAGAACAGACATTTACGAGGTATTTAAATTTGTTCAAATTCTTTACATAAAACTTGTGCTAACCTCGGTACGTGCGGACGATCAATTTGCTATCCGCTAAACGCATCTTTCAGCCTTTTAAACAGTAAATGACCCTTTGAGGCAATGAGTATACATATCTAATTTAAAGTTCCAATTGGTGTGACATATTGAAAAAAAAAATTCTTAAAGGGGTGTACATGATATTAACAAAAACGCCGCTCTGTGCTTTAATTACTAATTACTGTCCACGTGATTTCCACGGGAAACGCATGTGTTACGATCTGTTTCATTAGCACACGTATTGCACTATTGAATAAGACAGAATGGCATTTCCTAATTAATTCTGAATCTTGTTTCCAAATTTCGCAAATTTTTCGATCGCTCTAATGAACTTGTTTGCAATTTAAAAAATATATATATATATATTTCACTGAATGGAATATTAATTTACTTGTTCAATTATGGGGCCACCATGGCCTATTCGTAAGCGTGTTCGACTTCGAATGAAGAGGTCAGGGGTTCGAGCCGAAGTCAAGACGCGCTTGGTTGTCCCTGTCTTTCGGATGAGACAGTCAAAAGCGTGGTCCCGTGTCACAGTAGGTTTTTGACACGATAAAGATCCCTCACTGCTCTGCGACCACAAGTGCCAATCATAGGCAAAGGCAAAATTTGTCGCCCTTTACTGACAAATGGTGACGTCTCCATGAAAGTAAAATATTCTTGAGTTGGACGTTAAATAACAATACAACCAGCCAACAAAACTTGTTCGAGTGTGATGATCAAATCGTCTTTACTTTTCACTAAATTTGTTTCTCAAGTATTTCTTGTGAATTTGACTGTGGATTCGCGGCAGTTATGACCGGGTAGCAGGGGAGGTTACTCCTCCATGGCACCTGATCCCACTTCTGGATTGCCAGAGGTCCGTGCCTGTATATACCGCCTGGTTCTTCTGGAGATTGATACTTTGATATCTATAAATTTCATGTTCATGTAAGGCCCACCGAAGCTGAATTTGATGCAAACCAAAAGTATCTAAGAAGTTCGGATCTGTAAAGGGACTATATAAAAGATTATATGCTTTTGATTCCCTCCCCCCACCCCCCATCCCTTCATCCTGAGGCTGACTTTAGTATCATTTTCATAGAAAAATGTCTTTATTCTAAGAAGATTAAGCACGAAAACATTTCAAAATTTGAAGCCCTTCGCCGGCACACGGTGACGTGTCCCTCTAAGTGACAGATTATCGAGTGGTACTGTGAATAACATAGCACCACCTCTTTTTCAATACGTTCGGTTATTTTTCCCGGTTGTTTCTATTTTTGTTTTTAAATTACTTGACATAAATATCTCCTTTACCTGATTGCATTATACGAGTAAGTCACAGGGTTTTGTTTTATCATGCACGGATCCATGATTTTTTTTTCCAGCGGGTCCAACTTTTCAAAGGGGGGTGGGGTTGGATCTAACTTGTTGTAAGGAAAACCCGAACCCTGTTAAAAATGAGAATCCAAGTAGAATTGACCAATGGTGATATATAATTTGCCAATTCCAGGAAGGGGGTAGGGATTCCGGACCCCCTTGATCCCCCTCTAGATCCGCGCATGTTTTATCTTACGGTTTCATTACACAGCGTTACCTTATGATAAATCATTAATAAGATGCGCTTAATCATGATATCGACTTACGCAAATAGACACAAAATGTCAATCATTATGATAATCATATTTTAGTCTAAAAATAGAAATTTAGTAAGGAGTTCTAGCACACGCTGTCCAAATTTGCTTATCGAACAACTCTTTACATAACCCACAAAATACCATGTCTTCGTGGTTCCTTTGATACCCGCAGACAAGTGATCTTTAATATACGTAAATTCTGTGCTTCATATAAAAGAGTTTTGTAACATATATTGTTCTTGTAATGATTAACAGTCATTGCAACTGTTCCGCTCTATTTGACAATCGGCCCATGAATGACCTATATTCTGATATTGTCCAAATCTTTCATGAGACAATTAAACTGCTAAACAGCCGATTAGTCACGCACCCATAAGGATTTTGTGGCATTGAATCTTTGGATTACGAATTGGAACGCACAAAAAGCACTGGGAGGTATGCCAGTTCACGTACTGAAATTTGATTGGTCGGTTCGTCTAAAGACCATTTTGAACTTTGGCAATGACACCGTTTCTAGAGTCGACAATGTGAAGGTTACAAGAACATGTGTTGCGCGAGGAATTCTATTGAATTCTGTAAAACCTTGGTACACGGCGTCGGTTGTCTGGACCCTGACAGAGCCTCAAAAAGACATTTACGCGGTCTAGTTATTCAGTGCAGGAGATATTAGAAGGCAATTCTTAATAAAAGACTATAAAATTATAAAGTACATAATCAAAATTTTAAACAATGGATTATAAAAAATATTATCGCATGATACACCATATGGCAAGTTATATAGATAGACCAAGGACGTCCAGCACAGAGGGACAAGTCACCCCTCTTCATGTATCCAAAAAATAGAGATGAGACGCCATTTTGTCCAAAATGTATGCAAGAAGACTGTTAAAAGATTAACTCAAATAATACTTTAAATTTGATTTTCAATTAGATAGTTTTTATAATAGTTAAAATCATTTCCGATGGCGATATCACTTTTCTTGAAGTCTCACGACAATTGCAGACCCGCTAACAAAGCTAACAATGTAAGATGGTATGGTATTGTTGTTTAACGTCTCGCTCAAGAATATTTCACTCATATGGAGCCGTCATCGTATGCCGGTGAAGGGCTACAAATTTTGCCTATGCTCGGCACTGCTGGCCATAGAGCAGGGAGGAATCTTTGACACGGTTTTTACTGTCTCCTCCGAGAGACAGGGACGGCCAACCGCGGAGTGGCGACACGCGGCTCCGGCGAACCCAGATCTTTCGATTCGCAGTCGAACATGCTAACCACTCGGCCACGGAGGTCCCAACAATGTAAGACAATTTCCCATAACTTCTGCTGTATCGGCCCTTGCTCGAATCATAAGGTCAAATCATCATTTAACACTGAGGGGGTCTTTATCTCCTCAGCTCTTGCGGTATGCCTCGGTATTTTAAAAAGCTCCCATCCACACGAATACTATGAGTTAGTTTCAAATTCGAGGTATTTAGCAAAGGAACAGTTGTTAACTATGTTATTTACAAATTAACTTTGTCACGTTCTGGAGTCAAACCCGGAACCTCAAGCCTGCGAGGCGAATTATCAAACCCTTAAGCCAACGAGGCGACCTCTCTCCTTCAGTAATTGAATGTTGGCCGATCCGTCAAATAATTTAATCAAGACTTTTAATAGTAGCAGGTGTAGAAAGATTAAAAGAAAGTGAATTAACAGGTAAAAAGATTTAAAATACAGGTACGGCCAAAGGTAGACATTGTCCTTTTCTTTTATCGAATAAAATCAGCTTAACTTGGAACCAAGTGACTTCTACGCTATTATGATTATGGAATGACCTATATACCTTACACCTGATCATTCCGGGAAATTTCCACTCAATTGCTGTTTTTCGTGACGAACTTGTAGGGATTGCCGCATTACTCTACACACCTCATCATTTCTAAATCGACTTTTTATTTTTTAACTTTAATTTCACAAATATCAGTAAAACGAGAGGTTAAATATGCTGTTTTGTGAAAACAAAAAACCATAATCAAGGACATATTATCGAAAAATTGTATCAGTAGTGCTATTCTCTCTGGGCCGCCGTGGTTCAGTGATTAGCGTGATAACTGAGATCGTCGGTTCGAATTCACGTCGCGCTTGGCTGTTCCTGTCCTTAGGATGAGACAGTAAAAACTGAGATTCTGTGTCACAGTAAAACCTGGGCATGTTTAAGAACTCCTGGGGCCACCATGGCCCAGTGGTTTGCGTGTTCGACTTCGAAACGATGGGTCCGAATCCGCGCAGCACCACGCTGTGGTTGGCCGTCCCTGTCTTTTGGATGAGACAGTAAAAACCGAGGTCCCGAGTCACAGTACGTGTTGAATCCCTTCCTGCTAAAACATCAAAAGTGCTGAGCACAGAACAAATTTTTGCCCCTGTCCGGCAAACCGTGACGTCTCAATAGAAGCGAAAGGTTTTCGAGTATAGGACATTAAAAACAAAACAATGAATCAAACAGCTTCTCTCTCTCTCTCTCTCTCTCTCTCTCTCTCTCTCTCTCTCTCTTTTAATACTACCATAAAGACCAAAGTTATGAAACCGAGTTTAGTTCTGTTGTTTTAAATTTGAATGCGGTTTTATTTAAACAAAACACTATGGAATCATAATACTATTTTAAATGCTTATGCCCAAATCCCCTTCACAATACCAAACCAAGGAGGCTTAAGGGCTTAGCGTGATCCAATAATTTTGATTTCTTAAAGAAATCTGGGCCCATGGACCTCTCAATGTTAACTCTGACAGTTTTGAAATGATCTCAAAAAAGGACAATTCCATTGGGGTTTTTAAAACACCGGTAATATCACGTAGTACAATCATGGCCGTGGAAGTTTCCGGATCATTGATTTGAATTATGGCCCAACAGGAAAGGTTATGTAGGAGTTATTCAAAATAAATTAATTTTGCATCACCTACCATAGGAGGGCAAAGGCATATGTTAGAGAAACTGCCAAGAATTCAGTCGACGTTCCATAAATGACCATGAATATTCTACAGAGTTTGGGAGTAAGGACTGGTGAAAAACTGGGTATCAGGAAAGGGAAGGGAAGGGTGTGTTGCTTTGATAAATTTGACACCCCCCCCCCCCAAAAAAGAAAAAAAAATCTTGTTTCAATAAAGGAAACTTTTATTCATTATCTCAATAAAATCGGGTTGAAAGAGATCGCGATCCTTTACGAATCTTTGTTTCATACATAAAACCATACTTATAGCATTCCATTTTCCTGTACTCATTTTTAGTCTACTGTAAATCCAGAAATTTTCGCGGAACTTTATTTTAGCGAATCAATGACCATATAATTATTCGCGATACTTTATTTTCGCGCTTGTGAATTTAAGTTAATAATTTGTATTGTTTGATGCATTTTAGTATCAGGTTATACTATTTAGCGAGGACTTTAATTTCGCGAGTGAGTATTACGCGAAAATAAAATTCTCGCGAATATTACTGGATTTACAGTATTACAAATTTATAATATTCAATGGATAATTGTGGAAAAAAAAACTTTCTATCGTTTCATTTGCGAAGTGGTTTCAGGTGACCTTTTTTATCTCCCTTTTTTTGGTTGGTTGGTTGGTTGTATTGTTGTTTAAAGTCCCACTTAAGAATCTTTCACTCCTATTATGGAGACATACTTAACCTATGCTGGGTGCTTATGGCCGGAGAGCAGGGAGGGTTCTTTAACGTGCCGACGCCTATTGTGACTTTGGGTCTCGGTTTTTACCAAACGCATCGTGGCTTGGCTTATAAGGTTCCGGGGTTCCAGTCCGAGCCATGCTGCGGTTGGCTGTTCCTATCTTTAGGATCAGACATTGAAAACCGATGATCCCGATAATAACTCAGTCTCAAACTCAGTACTCAGCTCAACTGTTTTCCTCAATTTTGAATTAAATAAGTTTCAAATAAATTAAGAGTTAAATGCAATTCAGCATGTTTATTAACATCAACCTATTCAAATATTAGTAACAGTTTGTGTTTCTCCTAGGCATTTAATTCATCATGTCCAAAAAGATTTGAGCATATACTCAAATCTTAAGTCTCATTCTCAATGTCTTTTTCAACGATTCTGGCTGCTGATTGCTGTCACTGAGATGTGTTGTTGTATTGTTGTTTAACGTCCCACTCAAGAATTCACTGAAATATGTATAGATTGATGCAAATACACGAACTGAAACACAATTAATACTTAATTAAGTGGAATTTACTTTAAAATTGAGGAGAACATTTGAGCTGACTACTGAGTTTGAGCTTCAGATTTTTTGGTGACTTTGGCTTGTAAGCTGTTCTGGAACTCCTTGTTTCTGTTGTGTTCTTCCGTTGATCTGTACTCACAACTTCTGAGCCTCGGAATTTGATTGGCTATTGACAGATGTCGTTACGTTTGACCCCTCAATCGGATTTCACCAGACCTGCGTGCGAAGCAGGATAGAAAAGCAGCCTTTCATTGTCATTGTATTGTTGTTTAACATCACACTAAAAATCTTTCACTTTCATGGAGACGTCATCGTATGGCGATGAAGGGTGACACATTTTGCCTATGCACAATACTTATGGCCTTAGAGCAGGAAGGGTTCTTTAACGTGCCAACACTTACTGTGATACGCGACCTCGGTTTTTACTGTCTCATCCGAAAGACGGGCAGCCAACCACGACATGGCTTAGGATCGAACTCCGGACCTCATGATCTGAAATTCAGCACACTAACTACTGGGCTGGGCCACGTGGCCCCAAACAGCGTTTCATGGTTCGAATTTTAGATACAATCGGATGAACGAAATTGAACTGCTTATACAGCTTTGCCTCTCATTCTGCATCAATTCCCTGTCCCTTCTCCGTCTTACTTGCACTCCAAGGAGGAGACCCGACAATCATACAATTGATTTTACTTTCAAAACCGAAAAAAGTGACTTCAAGAGGTCGTACCCACATGACTGTTACATGTAGAATTCTGGATTAATTCGAGTCAGTCCGTTTCAGTTTATCACAGCGTTTAGTCATTTTAATTATCTCATGAAACGAACAAAAGAACAATTTTTTTCAAATGATATGTTTACTTGATCACAGTAGATAAAATGTAAAATGAAAAACGGACAGACTCGATTGCCAGAGAGCTCATAAAATATAAATTAAAAGATATGAGAAAGTCTAAATATATTTGCAAGTCATCTTTATTTTTCTTCTCTCCTTCTCTTTTCATGATAAAATTTAGTTTCAACAATCAACAAGCGATTTCTGATCAACATTCAGAACGATTAACATGTTTCTTATGACGTCACAGTGTGAACAACATCTTCTTTGGGACGCCTCCAGTGGACGGATACGAAACAGTGAAAACGCATGAAACTGTATGTACACAAAAATGGCGCCATTTTCACTTCTTTTTAAGATAACTTACAAACCGTCTTTATTTTGGACGCACACATTTCAAATTATGCTTTGACGTACAAACAAAATGACTAAGTAAATTCCAGTTATTTGTGATTTTTTTTTATATAAAAAGAATGCATATTCATTCAATTATTGATTTTCCATTGAATTTTTTTTTTTTTTTTTTTAAAGAAAAAAAACTTATATGTATAAATTCCATTTTGGCAAGAAATAATATTAAAATAGAATTTCAAAAATGAAATACAAAAAATAATCTGAAAATTTGACTTTTAAATTAATTAAAATCATTAATAATCAAATTAGGAACGTTTAACTTTTCCTCGTCAGATAGTTTAAGAACACGAAATCCGCTATGCAGAGAATCAGTTGAATGATAAAAAGGGAACGAGGTTTAAGTGGAATAATAAATAGCGGGGAATGGAATTCTCAAGGGGAGGTAACTCACCTCCGCGTCATTGCAGGGAATAATATATTTCACACAAAAATATACAAACTCACTAAAACAAGAATAGCCATAATGTACACAAAATTGAAATTGACTACATGGTCTATGTTACCATAAACTTTTAGCACCAAATACAAATAAGAAAAAAGAAAATCAGCGTACAAAAGAGGTTTGAGGGACATAAATGACGTCATAACTTGTGTTATATGTCCGAATAAAAAAAAAAAAAAAAAGACAAAATTTTCTCAGCAAATATTGATATCTATTTGGCGAGGAACAGATGAAATATGACGTCATTATTGCTAATCCTCGATGTTAATTAAACTCTGAGTTAGTATTGTTTCTAAAACAATCCCTCAGTAAGAGTAGCTGGAGGAATGTATTTTTTAGATAACGAAACTCCCTTACGAATAATTTCGGTGACTTAGTGTTGTAAAGAGTCTATGTATTCTGT
This sequence comes from Pinna nobilis, assembly GCA_016161895.1. Taxonomy (NCBI): domain Eukaryota; kingdom Metazoa; phylum Mollusca; class Bivalvia; order Pterioida; family Pinnidae; genus Pinna; species Pinna nobilis. Next base: position 12,450 of record JACSZP010039029.1, on the reverse strand, counting down.
ACACACATGAAGTATAAGTTAAATGGGATTTTAGCAAACTTTTACTACAGTTAAGTAACCTGCTACTTTGTTAACCTTTCACTACAATACTGATATTGGCACTTCGGAATCGACGCAGACGACCATGTCATTATGGCGGGAACATAAAGATGTCGTCTGCGATCAACATGCAAGGTACTATAAGCACTTTTTTGAAAAATGTTATTTTGAAGCCGTATGAAATCTAGAGCCTCATTAAAGTTTCTTTAAAAACGACAAAGAATCGAAGGTTTACAGTGTTGTTCAAAAATATTGTCAAATGTTAAATGAAACACCAGGTAAAAATCAATTCTTTCGAAATAGAATTTCAAGCCAATGGCGGATTTTGTAACTTGGACATCCTCAGCGAGAATGTTTCAGTGTTTTCACATCTAAACTAGATCAATTTTGAAAATAATTCAAATAATTTCGCTAAAAAGTGTTTATTCGTAGCCTTGATAACTCTGTGTATCACATACAAGCAATTTCTAGGATTTTTTTTTTCTTACAAGAGCAAAAGTACAAATACAAAAAGAACTCTGTTTTCATGATATTGCCATTTAGATATAACTAATCAACATCTATTTGCAAAATATGATTCAAAGCAAACAAACGTGTACATGTACAAAAATATAGATATCACCAACAAGGATACATCGTATGATACATACAATAAAACCACAGAACAATGACATATCATTAGTTCAATTTGAACTTTTATACATCCTCCATGACATCACAGCCTCACTCTCGTTAAAAAGGTCAATTCAGGTCGTATACGAAAATCGAAAACAGACCAGAAAAGAGTGAAATTGGAACGGATGTCAGATTGCTCCAAATGCTAGATTTATTGATTTCTCTTTTCCTCCGATTTAGGAGAATTTAGAGAAATGCTGATAATCTAGAAATTAGATGTGTTATACATTTTTTGAATAAATTGAAATTGAAATTGAAAGACAGACAGTAGTCAACATCCTACTCAATATAGTATATGCGTACAAGTGCATCAATGAAAATGAGTTTGGCACTAATGGTTATCACATTATTAATATATATATATACACACACAAAATAACAATTTCTGTTTACATACATAAATGTTTCAAAAGCAGAAACATTTTTACAAACAATTTCATCTCTAACGTCAACTTATCAGTTCATACATATGGCTTAATTGGTGCTTTTTAAGTGATGGATAATTTTTAACCTTTCTATCCTCCCAACATACTGATATTGGTTTTATACCAATATAATTATAGATTGTCCTCTATTATAGAATTCCACATTACAGTCTCTTCCGTTGCGTTTCTATCTTAAGCATTGAAACCGAATGAGTTTTGTAGCAGGCCCTGAAGTTGGTCGCTAGGTTTCGCTCCTTCTTTCATCCCCTAAGAATAT
>JACSZP010039018.1:0-12284 GCA_016161895.1 Pinna nobilis | reverse complement strand
TGGTGATGTAACGTAACTTTAGATGGCCTCTTGTCTGTCGTCTTCGCCAGAAGCCACAGCTTTTCAAATGTTTATGGTAATGCATCAATATGTGAAAGATTCTTGAGTGGAACGTAAAACAACACTACAACCAACCAAGAACCCCATTTCACTTTGCCGCAGTNNCAGTTGTTCAACACATGCGTGCAAAATAATCAGCTTTCACTTTAAAAATAGATAATTGAATATCAACTTACTGTAGCATGGCTCTCTTAGCGGTGAATCTTTCTTTCTGATTGTTTTCAACGAGATTGCTTACAATATGTCGCAGTTCTTCGGAGTAACAAGATGAAAGCCTCCGGGAAACCTCTCCGTCGTTCCTTGGGTGGCTATTCACAGACTGAGGGAATACTGTATGGTCAGTTTGTGGACAGAGGATATCATAGAAAATCTTACCAACTGCAAATATGTCTGACGTGTCCGAAGTTGTATGACGGCCCATCTGAAAAAGATCATCTGCAATGATTAAAAATTAGTTACAAATATCATCTACCATGAACCAGCGCTTAAAGAGTGGTACCCATAGTAAAAAAGTAAAAACAGTGACGTGTCAGTTATCTTTTTTTTTTTAAAGTAATACCCCCGATTTCTAGAAATTGAGACACAGAATGAGAAGTGTTATCTTTAGAATCAAACAGTGGAGTAAAATTTCAAATAAAGTAATGAATAATAAGCGAGTTATATTCTTCAAACAGAAATTGATATTGAACGAAAAAACAGTTCCTATTCAAAAGATATCGAAAAGTAAAAGAAATAAACAGTGAATGAGCATTGTCATCGACAGAAATAGAGTAATCAAACAATTAAAAGTAACGAAAAAAAAAACCAACCGTGCGTCTCTTGATATTAACATTGAATGAGAAAATAACTTAAAACAGTTAACTGTGAATAAAAATAAAACATATCTACAGCATTTACCGATAAATGACCAATCATCTTCAGAAATGAATATTAAAAAAAGAAATTCTCTCGTTCTCATTTAAATCATGAACATTAAATCGGTTGATATTTCTCTGTTTTCGACCTTACAGGATTCAAACAGTATGTACTATGTAATTAATTTTTAATTGCTATTAATCGTCAGACATTGTGTTAATAGAAATCTAAAACAATATGTCTTGTATACTTTTAGTGCACGCTACGATTTACAAATTGGATAATTTATTAACATGATCAGAAATAATTTACATTCATTATGTTGAAAGAACCAAAGAATATCCCAATTATCAATTATATAAGAGATTATGATAATGATAATGAAATTAATGATGAAAAGCATGCCAGCAAAACGGCAAATGACGTTTTGAATGACACAACACAAAAGTTCACACAAAGTCGAAATGGTGGGATTCTTTTTACAGCAATCTCCTTAAGAAAACAATGGACAAATGAACAAGAAATATCCTTACGTCCACAGGATCTTCATTTCTTTGGTATAAGCTTAAATCTGGAGATAACGAGAAGAGGTCTTCCTCTGTTGACAGCTGGTGATGTAACGTAACTTTAGATGGCCTCTTGTCTGTCGTCTTCGCCATCCCAAAGTCCGCTATGACGGGTCGCAGCTGGTGGTTCAGAAATATACTCTCAGCCCTCAGACCACCGTGTCTTACGCCTTTTGTGTGTAGATATTCTACAGCAGATAGAAGCTGGTAGAATAATTGAAGGAGGAATCTGTCCCTCACACTATCTACAGACTGTGCTGTGATTCTCTGTTGAGACTGAACATATGACTTCAACGTATATGGATAGTGGTCCGTTACCAGGAACACTGTACGTCTAGTCATTTCATTGGCACTGTTAGCAGATTGCGGAAAGAACATATTTTCAAACTTTCTAAATCTTTCGGAGGAACCCAGAAAGAAATGCAAAATTTTCACGATATTTGGATGTCGAAGTTTTGAGGGAATATCATATTCAGCACCAAAAGTATCGATTAAATGTCTGTCCAGGAGATTATTTCCACTTTGTCGGTTTATCATTTTATCCATCAGGCTGATGATGATCTACAAGGAAAAATGAAACTAAATTGAATAGAAAAACAAATGACTACTCTACTTTCCATAAGATTTCATATCTCTCTTGTGTGCGGCACGCCACCAGGATTTTTTTTACTACTTCCACTTGGGGAATGACATTGACGTTGGCAAATTTTACAGTATCTGACGTCATTTTATTGTACACTAAATCATGTGTTGTTTGTCCCTTAGAGCTGATGTATGTCACTGACGGAAAGGGAGATAAGAACGATTTTTTTAGAAAGAATAGTTTACCGAAGAGCATTCAAAGAATAGAGAAAATTTTCAGTTATATTTACCATTACTTGTTGAAACATTCCTCACCTGTATCATTTTGATTTCAACTTTATATTATTAACACTTACCACAAACGTGTTAACACACAGAAGTATACTGATATTTTTGGTATTTCTTGTATATTCATTCTTTAATCCTTTTAAATCCTTTTTATTTCTTATTCAAAGTATTGTTTGATGCTGTCATCGTTCCTGATATATGATGTGACGTGATTTAACGTGTGGCGTGACTTCTCAAAGCCCAAGCCACACGCCAGGGCTATCCATGTAGCACAATGTTTCTGTATCAGAGATGAGCATATTTTCACAGAAAACATTCGTAAAATGTAACTGTGTCAAGAAACTCATAAATCGAGTTGTCTTTAAAACGGCAAAATGTGACATCACCATTGAAAGATAAGAAATATTACTGATTTATACAAAGATGCCTTAATGTTTTGCCTCATTTCTAATTATGATCTTACACTTATTTTCTAAAATTTCACCAGATACAAATGAAGTATGATTTAAATTGAACAAATGTATAAAATCAGTAAACTTGACCTTAAGCATGTAATCTTTGCCTTTATGTTTGATCTGTAGGACAAGACGACCCTGTTGACCGTTAGATAGTTGATAAAGTGGTTTTTCTCCGAGTAGGAAATAATCAGATCCGGGATGCCATTCCCGATTATCGGCATCCAAAGGTTCATTAGCCGTACATTCCAACCATTTCGTTTCTAATACCTCTTTACATGTTTGCATGGTTACTGCCCCTGAGTTGGCTGGATCGCTTGTCTTTTTAAGGTAGTCAAGTATGTCCACGTGGGTTACACAGGATTCAGGAAGTAATAGATTTGCTAGAGGATTAACGGTACAAGCAGTTCCTCGTTGCCTAATACTACCATCCCCCTGACTAACAATGGCTTCAAGAGTCTTTTTCTCATTAAAAAGCCGATGGCAAACGAATTTATACTGCTGATTTTTCACTTGCAGATCCGTCATGTTGGCTTCCATTTCCCGGATTTTTTTCTCCAGTTGTGAGATGTTTTCATTTCGATCCACTATTTGCATTTGTAAGCTCTCTATAATGCCGTCTGCCGTAGGCTTTTCTTTATACAATACCGTATGAGGGTGTCCAGCCTGATTATTCTGCTGGTGTGGAGATCCTCCATTTGATTGTAAGATAGTTTGTGGAGTCATTCCCAAACCTTCCTCGACCATAACACCTTGAGGTATAAGTTCATTAAGCTCCAGGTCCTCTTGTGGGCTAAGTCGTCTTGTTTTATAAGACATAGGTTTTGAGTTATTGATTGACTCCCGGCGACACAAGTCTCTAGGATTCTTCTCTGATTTCGAGATTGTGTTGTGGGTTGTTCTAAGTATTACATCGGGTTGATCATGCCCATTCGAGTTTGATCTCTTAAAATCCGTTATATCAGAGTTATAGCGTACAAAATGATCAGAATTCACACCAACTTGACTCTGCAATGAGTATGGCAGGGAGCGTGTTGATGATGAATAGGATTGCATGTCCTCCATGATTTCCCGTCCGAAGTGTTCCGGGCAGCTAAGTATTGTACCGTCCTCTCTGTCATTGTATTTCCTATCTAGAATATCTGAAATAGCAACGAAATAAAAAGAAACAACTTCAATTTCTGATAATACCATTAGACTGCATCACACAAAATACAGCTACAGTCACTTGTACTAGTTTCTGGTTATTGAAAGAGTTGTACAAAACACAGAAAAGGGCATCAACTGTGTGTGTGTGTGTGGGGGGGGGGGGGGGGGGGGGGNNGGGGGGGGGGTATGAAGAGCAAATTATCTGGGATACGAACAATCTTTACCAGAAAGAAGATTACATAAACCTTGATATTTTTCCTTAATGACTTTTTTCGAAATATAAAACAGTCGACTTGACTTCAACTCAAGGTATGTGATTGTGGGGATTGTCTTTCTTGATCGACATGGCTAAGTAAATCATTATTGGAGAGGGTTTTTTTCTAATATCATGATCTGCATAAGCTAGCTTTCTGAAGCCCGGATTAGTTTAGTGACGCCAGGATAAAGCTAATGTATAGTTAGATATGAAACAAGAGTAAAACGGGGAAAATCGAAATAAAGCATTCATTTTGACTACAGATTAGCGGTTATTTTAGTTTAACATATACTGGTGTGTGATCTACTGTCTGTAGGATTGTCTCTTTTTGTTATAGCCATGGTTTTGTCTGTTTTTCTTTTTTGGAATTGCGAATGCCCTCTTGGTATCTGCAACTTTCTTCTTTGTAAAGAAACATAAAGCCCCGTTCATACTATCAAAGTTTTCTTCTACACGTTTTCTTGGTGAAAGGTCTTGACGGAAACTTTGACAGGGTGAACGGTCAAAGAAAAAATTGATCAAAGTCCGTCAAAGAACTTGTGACGAACTTTGACGGAATAGAAACTCATCATATTTTTCTTTGATGGACTTTGATGGGCTTTGACTTATCAAAACAGAGAATCGATAAAACGCGGTTTGCCTGGTTACGTAGTAGCCTAGCACATTATCGCAAGATGTCCGTAAAAAATAGATTTATATGGACAAATAAAAAACGGGGAACTTCTCGATAATAGACAGGGTCCTCTACCCGAAGTTCCCGCAGAAGTGTATCATATTGGCTCGATTGTCGTATTCGGCGTCTTAGAAAAGATATGCACAAATAAACGCTGACGATGTTATTGTCAAGCACATTTATAGGAGACTTCTACAAATTCCCCGCGTTTTCTTGCACAAGTCGATCAAAAAAATTGACAGTACGAACAGGCAACTTCGTCAAAGAAAAATTTGACCAAGTTTTTCTTTGACGGACTTTGACCAAGAAAACTTTAATAGTGTGAACGGGGCTTTAAATGATGCTGGTGACGGCTTCAATTTGTTGTAATGTCATTAATTCTTTGATCTTACCCTGCATTCTCTTGAACAACATGTTGGCAGTGTTTTTGTGGTTGTTCCCCTCCGACTCCTCCGCTGCCGTTTTACCTTTGTGATTCTTCAGAAATAAGTTGGCCTTGTTTTGTATAAGTAACTTCACAATATCTATATGCCCTCTGTACGCTGACAAATGTAAGCTCGAATCACCTTGTTTGTTCTGCATGTGTATATTTGCACCGCTAATAAAGGGAGAAATTATAATAAATTGCATATACATGTATAATTAGACTTCCATTGAAAAAATTCAAATCTGCTTACTTTTATTTTTCGTCATTTTCTTTTAATCTATGAATAATAGAATTGAGATATTCATTTATGTATCATTATCTCATAATAAATGTTGATTATGATGGTGAATTTAGAAATAACATTAAGCGTTTCTCCTCCTTATATGGACATCAACATAAGGAAGAAAACCTGTTGAGCGTGGCAAAATACAAACGTTAACTTTAAAATCAAAATCAAGATACAGTGTAACAAAAAACAATAGAATACTAATTACCTGTTTAGAAGAAGTTTAACGCATTCAAAGTGACCTCTGTCACAGGCAGCGTGTAGTGCAGTTGAACCCCAAGTGACCTGTGCGTTGACGTCACTTCCTGAATCTAGAAGAAATTTACATATTTCGAGGTTCCCCCGACAGCAGCTCCAGTAGAGGGCAGTCGCGTTGTCCTTGTCGGCAATGTGTACGGAGAATCCTTGGCTTATCAAAGTGACCACTTTTGTAAAGTTGCCATTTTTTGAGGCTGATATCAGGTCATTGGTTGCCATTGTTTGTATTGAAACTTATCCCAACTTTTCATCGTTTGTTTCTTGGAAAATTAAGACGTATTGGTCTGAAATAAAAAAGTAGTTATATGAGATAATCAGAATGACCCGGATGTCAGTACGTAGTGATTATTGTCTTCACAAAGTATGAAACATACTGGATATAAAAGAAATGACGCACTCATTAACGATCCATGAAGGTCCTCGAAAGTTCACGTTGGAAACATTATACAACACAAATACATCTTAAATCCAGCCTGCATACTGTTTCACTTATCTCAAAATTCTTACCGTACTGATGACAAAATTCTTGAAAATAAATCCGTGGATAAATGCATTGTGATCAAATGGTAACATGTCATTACAGGGGGTTATTTTTCAAGGAGACAATTGACGTCCGGTGGATACTGGACAAACACTGACCTCGGATAATCTAGGGGTGGAATCAGGTGTCATCGAGGTGAATGAATCATTAGTGACCAGTGATATCCGATGTGAATTCATGGTAAAGTTTAAATGATACTTCCCGTTGTCGACTTAACACAATCGGTATACGTCGAATCTTCTATAAGTTTCTCTCGAGGACACGAGGAGGTCAGCTTTGTTTGTGAAATCTTGTAATATCTGATACCCTCTATGAATCACTCTTGTAGCAAATATCCTACCAGGTTTATATTTCAAAAGTGATTTAAAGTCTTTACGGGTCGTTAAATACTGTCTAAATAGCGTAGATAAGCCTAGATAGTAAATATATTATGTGTACTTGTGAACGTAACAAGGAAGTTATGAATATTTACATATACATGTATCAACTAACATCGAGTTGATAATACACTGGTAAATAACGGTACGGAGAAATATACCAGCTTCTCAAGTAATTATTGTACCTGACAGCTTTGCTAGATTTTAATGAATGATTACCCAGAAGGTGTTTAGCCATAAACTCTTCTATTTATAAATGGGGACGATAATTACATACTGATCTTTATATTTAATTCCCCATGTAGAGAAACAAGTGTCTGTGGTTTTAGGATATGATAAAAGTATGCAGTGAAAGAGGGTAGGTCCTGACCCAAGAATCAAGGTCTCAGGGTTATCTACAATCAGTCAATGTACGTGCATGAATCTCAAAATCGTTTCTATCATTTGAATGTTTCACTTTTCATACGCAAATCGTAAAAAATGTAAGTTCAATCGTAAGATCGGCCTGGAAAATAAAGCCATAATATGTAGGCAAAAAACGACGGTGGGTAATGAAACGCAAGAACAAGATCTCAATTTCAAAATGTAAAATTAATCCCTTAAATTTGTTACTACCAAGGATGATGTATATCACAATTAATTAAATAAAAGGACCTTCTCAAACAGAAATCCATGCTAAATGAGTTGATAGTACGGGACTGATTACACATACATCTACCTCCTTTGCAGGGATCGCGGGTCGTCTGCCAGCTTCGTATCTGGTCGAGGCTGCGGTAGTGCAGAAATGGAAGGTAGAGAATTCGATTAACAAAACCGACCAGATTGTTTGTACCCATCCTTTAAGCAACAGAAACTAAAGTTCAAAGTCGCAGTATCTTCAAAGGCATTGTGTCTCGTCTCTACACGTGAGCGGAATTGTGGGGCTTACTTTACTGCGGGATGCAACGGAAGTGCAAACAAATAACTCGATGCATAAAGCAGTTAGAGAGGGACATGTGCTTAATCTGATGGCCAACGCAGGGGATCATATAGTGGTGACGTTTTAGCCATAGGCCAGTTTATCAAGATGCATTGTACTACATGTATGGTAATTGTGTTTATTTGATTTGAAGATCGTCAATAATTTTCATCAGATCAAGTGCATACTTCACACTTATAGATACAAACCGCATTTATTGGTTTGATAATAAAAGTGATTTTTGATAGATAGTAGGTCTGTTGCATGAGTTGACAACTGTTTAACAAGGAAGTTGTATCATGTTCTGATTGGTCAAAATTTTACAAATACGATCCAATAACTAATTTGTAGTTTTATGTTATCATTGCGACATAGGAGTTGTGGTAAGGAATACATTGGATGCATCTTGGCAGTGTATTCATCCAGTGTATTAACTGTAGGCCGATCAGTATTGGCGGCTGTCTGATATTACTGAAATTAGCACATTTTGTTGCGCTTAGTCACGTGCAAAGCTAAAAGTATCCCAATTTAAGAAAAACCTACCCGCTGTCGATTTTCTGTTCCTAGATTTTTCAGAGAAAGTTTAACAGACTATATATCTGTCCAAGTCCTCAGTACCCAACATCAGATAGTATGCTAATTAAGTTAGGTATATTAAGAAGTTAAAGAGCTCCTTACAGTTCAGTGGTCTAGCGTACCCAACATCGGCCAGTAATTAAGATAGATATCGGTATTTTAAAAGCCCAGTCGGTGCTCATTGGTCCCGGATGCCGCGTATCAATGCCGCGTATCGACCAATAATTATCAAGTAAAATATTTAGACGCCAAAGACCCCTTCAATGCTCATTGGCTCTTGGTGCCGAGCATCCACCAATAATTATTAATAGATATTGGAATTTTAAAGGCCCCGTCATTGAGGTCCGGGTATCGTGCTTCGACCAATTATCATTAAGTTAAATATTGGGACGTTAAAGGTCCTGTCAGTGCTAATTGGCTCTTGGTGACGAGCATCGACCAATAATTATTAAGTTAAACACTGGTATGTTAAAGGCATCTTCAGTGTCCATTGGTTCTAGGTGCCGAGCATCGACCAATAATTATTAAGTTAAACACTGGTATGTTAAAGGCGCCCTCAGTGTCCATTGGTTCTAGGTGTTGAGCATCGACCAATGATTATTAAGTAAGACACTTGTATGTTAAAGGCATCTTCAGTGTCCATTGATTCTAGGTGTTGAGCATCGACCAATGATTATTAAGTTAAACACTGTTATGTTAAAGGCGCCCTCAGTGTCCATTGATTCTAGGTGCCGAGCATCGCCCAATAATTATTAAGTTAGATATTAGGACGTGAAAGGTCCTGCCAGTGCTAATTGGCTCTTGGTGCCGAGTATCCACCAATAATTATCAAGTTAGATATTGGGACGTTAAAGGCCCGGTCAACACTCATTGACTGTAGGTGCCCAGCATCAGTCAAAACACGAATTATATCCAATTTCATAAACATTTGCTTATGTGAATACAATTACTTACTCCATGTGCAAATTTTTACTTGACCCACGGTCTGAATAAGATACAAAGGTATTAGAATAATAACGGTATCAACTAGAAAAACAATTACAAATCCATACAGGGATGGGACCAGGGCCCAGTTGTTCATCAGCTGGTTAAATTTTAACCCTCGGTTAAATATAACCAAGGTTTGAAATAAAGTCCAGAGTTAAAATATGTTGCTAAACAAGTAAGTTCTGTAGGTTAAAATGAACTTATTGACAGATAATTAGTTAAATTTCGGATATTCCACCGAGCTCTGAGGCTTTATTACTATATTTCTGCAAGCCTCGGTTATATTTAAACCTTGGTTAAATTTAACCAACTGTTGAACAACTGGGTCCAGGTGTCCAAAAGAAGTCAGCATTTCCTGTTGGCATGTCATACCCGTCGAAAATTTTAAAGGGGAGAGGGCAAAATTATCCTAGTTTCCAGGTCGATTGTGCATCGGGTACAATTATTTCTATCATTTTCATTACTGGTACACTTTTTATTGAACCCAAACGTAGACAAGGTGTCCCCATCCGGTACCTTCGACTACGATAAACAGTTAAAGCAGTTAAACTACCAAACACATGTGGAGTTCCTGGCTGAAGTACAGTGTCCATAATTCAGAGTAATTTCGAAGAGGTCATGACTTTGGCTCTGATAGCTGTCTTATTGATTCTTACGATATTAAATGACAGGACCAGGAAATTCTTTTTATCATATATTTGTTCGCTCTCGATGCCTTGTTAAATCAAATTACGATTATATTGTTAGCTGAACTAGATCCTGGACACGTGTACTCGTCCTCCCAAGGTGACATATTGGCAAAGAATGTCGGAGAAAGGAGTGGACCTGTGGTCTAGTGGGTTGTATTGTTCTTTAACGTTCCATTCAAGAATATTACACATATATGGAGACGCCACTGTATGTCAGCTTAGTGCGACACATTGGGCGAGTACTTCCGGTCAAGGTTGGTTGGCAATATTGGGGGTCATTCCATTTATGCGGTTCAACCAGTAGAGTCACAAATGGAACTCTCAGTTTATACCGGCCCAAGTGGTCTAACGTCAGGGCTTGAACTCGCTAGATCCAACATGGCTGCCCACTGTAAGAGCACATGTACAGCACGGGTGCATCTTAAAATAAATTGAAGTTGTTTTTAAATATCGCTACGCATGCAATCTGCAGAGAAAAGTTAAGATTAATTTAATTTCATGATAAGTATTTCATGATAAGTATAGTTAGATTCATATTCTGTCAGCAGGAATAACAGAACGTAAAATTCCAACAATTATAATTTTGACATTTATTTTATTTTGATGAGCAGAAGACTTCCGGTTTAGAAAAAATGCCAAGAATGTTCCATTTACGGCGCAGATCTAGACCTGTTGAATCAACGAAAAGGAATACAGCCTTGTTGTTTAACGTCTTACCTAAGAATCTCTCACTTATGCGGAGACGTCACCGTGTGATGTATACTCACTTGTAATTTAAAGCACTTATGTCCGTAGGGAAGGAAGAGTTTAACGTGCCGATACCTAATGTGACACGGGACCTCGGTTTTTACTCGTCCCTCGATACAGCAGCCATGATTAACTTATTTTAATATCAAATCCCAAATCTTATATTTAAATCTACAAAACAGGTCAGAAAATAAATTTAATCGACATATGAGTTCAAACTAAGGTGAAATTTGATAACGCTCACGCCCATGTAAACTACACAGTGAATTTAGCCTCAAGTTTCGAACGCACACAGCACGCAGAATTCCACGATTTATAGTGTGCGTTACGGTATACTTTCATTTGTTCTAATTTAGAAAGAATATTTTCTTTTTAACATACCTCTTTCTAAAAAGATAGCTTCCTACCGATAATGTTGAACTGAAGTTCAGAAAAATGTACAAGAATGTATATATTTTTCTCCTTTTTTCGATTTGAAATAGTGAATATTTTTGCAAAGCTTCCAAACGTCCAATACTTCAAAGTTCGCAAGAAAATCAGACTCAGCAGTTGCTTCCCGTAATACCGACTAAGGTATGGCGTGCACAGGATTAGAAAACCGAAACAGGCGCGGGTCCAGCTTTTATCATCAGGGGGGGGGGGGGGTCCAAGAGGCCTGCGGAATGGTGCTACCGAAAGGCTCCTAGTGGGTCCACGGTTAACGTACTGATGGTTGTCCAGGGGGCGCATTTGCGGATCCAGCTTTTTTCAAGGTGGGGGGGGGGACAAGAGGCCTGGGGCCTGGATTTCTACGTTTTTACCGGTAGTAGACAATAGAAAATCATCACCTAAATTTGATGCATAATAATGAAAATAATTGTGATCCTTTATTTTCGTTATTATACCGAAATAAGTTAATTAACGAATTCGGCGAGCGAAGCGAGTTGGAAAATTTTGGACAGTTTAAACTTCGATTTGTCTATCTTTCTATTTAATTTGTGATACAATTTTAAGTACAAAGAATGACTGGCGAGCGAAGCAAGCCGAATTTTTTTTTTTTTTTTTTTCTTTTTAATGATACTAAATATAAGAAATAGTTTGCTTAACAAATTCGGCGAGCGAAGCGAGCCGGAACATTTTTGTGTTCGATTTGTCTATTTTATTTGTGATACAGTGCAAAGAATGACTGGCGAGCGGAGTGAGCCGAAATTTTCCAAAAAAAATCAGATATCGAATAAAATTATACATTGTATTAAAGATATGAAATAAATTGAAAATTTTCCTATATGCCATGTGATTGAGATTTGCCAGAGGTGGAGTCACAACCCCACCTCTGACAAATCTCTGTATCCGCGCATGCGAAACCTCCACACACGAGCCGTACGTTCTTATATCGACATACATTGTACATTCAAATGCAGATGAATTAGTCGTAAAAATAACTGAGATATAACGGATATGTACCAACCTATATATAGATCGGCCTGTAGACGGGTAGACCTAAAGTAAAAGCAGACGTTATTTACATTTATTATACCTTATGTAAGATTCTCGCCTTTTTATTGGTTAATTCCT
>JACSZP010039004.1:0-21976 GCA_016161895.1 Pinna nobilis | reverse complement strand
AACAATTTACTGCTGTGGCTTCACACTTGTATTGTCAAAAACTTGCACAATTCTAACTTTCAGTGCAAAGAGTTCCTCGACAATACTGTTGGGAGTTATCGCCCTTTGACCACGTAGCGATTTGCACTATCTGCTAAGGCGTATATTATGTATTATAAAAAAATGGTACCCCGACTATTTCTGACTAATGCCACAGAGTACATACATATTACATCATATCTATTACACATCATACTGGTTCATTCTGATTGGAAAATTCAATTCTTTCTTATTTTGATAACAGATTTATTTTGTTTTATTCTAGATACCGTACAATGGGATAGAGAATCGCAACAGTCATTTGTGGGCTCAGGTGTTATATACAAAACAAACGGAGTATTTAATGTGAGTAGAAAGGGGTTCTATTTCATCTACAGTCAAATAACGTTTAGACGGGAACATCCAAGGGTCGGTCAGCCAATGACGTCACATCCTGTGTATCACTCCTTATATCGGCAGCGAGCGGACACAGCGAAGGGTATTGTAGAAAAACTTGTTGAACGAGTGCAGCCGAACTGTGAAGTAACGGTAGCGAGCAGTAATGACACCAGTTATTTTGGAGCTGTATTCTACATAGCGGAAAATGAGGAGATAATGGTCAGAGTTACCAATACTAAGACGCTAACGACATCTTCACGTAATAACTACTTTGGGTTGCATTTGATCTGAATAGTTTATTCAATAAATACTACAATCATCCATCATGGTTCACGGTGTCTTTTTGTAATGACTTAAAATTCAGTTTTGGTTGTTTGTACCGCTGTTTAACTTCCTACTCACGAATTTTGCACTTTTATGGAGACGTCACCGTGTGCCGGTAAAGGGCAACATATTTTGCCCACACTCGGCACATATGGTCGTAGAGCAGGGAGGGTTCTTTAACGTGCCGACACTTACTGTGACACGGTACCTCGGCTTTTATTGTGTCATTCGAAAGACAGAGACGACCAACCGCAGCGGGGCTGGGGCTCAAACCCCGGACCTCACGGTCAGAAGTCGAACACGCTAACCAGTTGGCCACGGTGGCCCTGCTTAATATTTAGTAATTATGCACTTGTTCCAGTAAATAAAAGCAAACCACACATGGAAAAGGTTCTAGTGTTGCCGTTAAAGTAACTTAAAGTAAGTAAGTTAAAACTCACCCAAAATTCATTTAGCATGTTTGACCGGACTAAACAGAAGACAGAATATTTCAAATGTAATCTTCAATGCGCTCTTTAAATAAAAGATCTAATGAAACTAGATTGTAAGGTCAAATCATATAATCTCATATTTCGCGCTACTTGAATCATATAACCTCATATTTCGCGCTACTTGACAAGTTCCAAACGAGGCTATAGGATTTGATCACTCACATGTTTATTATGATATTTATGTAACACGTATTAAATAAGAAAATATTGAAGGTCAAATTATGATTAAATTGGATGGAGGACTTACCAGGGTCTGGGGATATAAGCTGTTATCTTTTCATGAGTGTGAGAGTAATCACAGATGGACCTGCTAAGCCAATCGGATTTCAGATTGATCCAAAGTGTAATTAAATATCTGAAATAAAGAAGATTCTAACACCCTAGGCCATACACCCAACAAATGCAAACATGAGGTATTGATAGCTGCTCTTTACAACTTTGCATCCATATTTCAGTTATCTATCATTGAATTCTGATGTATTGGTTAATACAAGTTCGAGTACTTCCGGAAATAATACTCAGAGATACTTAGAGATCCTCATCAATTAATCTGCCAAACACCTTTCATCTTATCAACCAGAGTGCATTTCCGATGTTAACCTAAGTAGAATATGTTTACAATTTTATTGTTGGACTGATAGACAATATATAGCCTTTGACCAGGTGATTCATATAAGATCATTGCTTCGATTTAGCCACGGAAAAAAGGTTGGCCATAACGATTGAGAAGTCATATGGCATGTGCCATCAACAGTAATTTCAAAGAAATAAAAACCAAATGATTCTAATATTCGCGGTAAAGATGGTCGATCAGTAAACTTAAACGGAAGGTCAAACGGAATTGAGAATAGAAAACCTAGAAAACCTAGCAGAATGACCAGGTGCTCTACACAAGCACAAAAGTAAACCCTGAAATGGAGTTAGATCAGGCGCCGGGGAAAGCTTGCTAGCAACAGCACTTGTGCTGTATATGTGCTGTTCATGTACTTTCTGTTACTATTTTGAAACGGATAATACATGAATTTTGATTTAGATAATGTGAAAAGGGTGAATAGAGAATAGAATATCATCGTTTGTTTGCTTAAAGCGGGGCTCATTGAAGTTATTCCTTAAAAGAAGACTTCACAGCTTTCCCGTTAAGCTGTAGTGACAACAACAACAACAACAACAGTAATAATAATAATAATAATAATAATAATAATAATAATAATAATAATGATGATGATGATGATGATGAAAATTATGATAATAATTATAACAATGATAATGGTAATGATTAAAGTTATAATAATAATAATAATCATCATCATCATTATTATTATCAATGTATTATTATTATTATTATATTATTTTTATTATTGGCATTATCTGCACAATATCAATAGTTACAAATAATGACAACAACAATATCAAAAGTTAAAACATTCATTTTTTCGAAATAGCATTGTGAGGGCGTACATTTTGGATGTGAGATCAGTATATGAGTAAAATAAAGAAGTTCACAGGATATCCGTTGAATGCCTTTTACACTTTAATTGCAGTCTACAGGAAATTCCATGACCATTACAATGTAGTTACTGTGAATGGACTACAAACCGTAGATAAAGTTTTTTATCAATTTATAAAATGTTCCTGTTTCTCATAAATAAAGAATGTTAAAACGTTAACATACTTTAACATTTAAACACCAGATTCCCATGTATAACTTATCAGTGCTTTTAAACCCTGATATTCACAATAATGTCTGATACAATCTAAAAGCATTAACAAAAACACAACGTCATGAGCAGTGATCTTTATACATTCAAGGGATCATATGGTTCGATTCAATCCCCATCTAATTATTTACTGTACGGTTAATACATTTCTTCTTTTTTGATATACCGTGCAGACATGGCAATGCTCTAATGAGGTCTTATTCTTTAAAAACGAACTGAAAAAGTACGATCGAACATAACAGCAATCAGTAAATACCAAACATATTCCGTGTTTCTATTTTTGGTTTGTTTTGAAAAGCCAAGCTTCTAACGGTCTGCGTTTATACCTGTATGCATACGTTGTATATGGGTTAATCTATTAAAGTATAGCTATATAGCTATTTACCCTATGGCAGCCTCATTGTGAAATATGTCATGTGATCAGCTAGATCATTTAAACAAACTTCAGTTACTTACCTGTCGACGCAGTCTAGCTGTTGTCCTTCTCTCTTTTGGCCCTTTTCGGAAAACATATTTTTTTTCAAACGTTTTAGGAATTATGTTGAATTTTAATTTTATGTAGAAATTCAAGATGGAAAACGCAACCAAAGCATTAATCAAAGGAATCTCAATCGCAGTATTCTGTATTGACGTTACAGTTCTTATAGCCGTTCTGGTTATTCTATGGACTATGCCCGACGACAAATCTATTCTACTTCCGGACTATTTACATCAGGTAAGATTACTTGGATCAGAGGGAGCAG
The DNA here is from genome assembly GCA_016161895.1 of Pinna nobilis. Taxonomy (NCBI): domain Eukaryota; kingdom Metazoa; phylum Mollusca; class Bivalvia; order Pterioida; family Pinnidae; genus Pinna; species Pinna nobilis. The sequence continues at coordinate 18,283 of JACSZP010039004.1, read as the reverse complement.
TGTACGGATAATAATCATAAGCATACTAAAAGTAATGAGTAGATTGTGTGCCATCTGATTTTGAAGTATCAGTGTGTATATTTGTGCGGAAGTTATGCCTCCGGTGTATGGTGTTCACTGATGTGTGTTTGTGAGAGAGAGAGAAGGGTATGTGTGGGTGACTTTTCATAAACAAAGCTGGTGTTCGATCAAAGAGATAGAAAACAAATCTCACATACAGCTGCTGAGACGTAATAAACAAATACATTGAAGAATCTGCATGCAGTATGTTATTACATATTTCCATGTAGACGTGTCGCTAGGGGAGACAAAACCGAAAGTAGATTAAACAAAGTCCAAACTTGTACTTGGATAAAAGAAAATTTGCAATCGCTGAGTAATTTTCATGGAAAGTTATTCAAAAAATAGGCAATGCGTAAAGGAAAGTATGCCTAAGTAACAAAAAGTAATGCGAATATTCCCCGACTGTCCCTCCTTTTCTTTGTAAACAAAACGATAGTAGACTTTCATTATCTGCCTATTCGACTATTCGTGGAATTAGGATATCTAATCTATTAGTAACATATCATGGAACAGGCTAATTGATCAACAAATAACGATTGAATTTAAGTTAAAGTTCAATTTATATCTGTAAGTTTCGTGGCAGTATTTTATATCAAAGATTTAACCCTTTAATAATTTTACCTGGACAGACATATTTAAGTAAGACGCAAAATGCCGTTCCGCTCTAATAAGAGGTGTTTACAGTAGTTAATCGGTCGATCACTATATTTTGTGATTGTATAATGCTTCGCGATAGAATGCTCATGTTATATGTGAGACATTTCCATAAGTGTCGATACGTTAAAAAACATCCACTGTCAATCGCCATAATACAGGTGAACCTTACCTAAATACCACCTCAATTAGGAGAACACCTCACTAATCAGACCACAAAAAACATAGGAGAACACCTCACTAATTAGACCAATTTTAGCCAGTCATATGGGTGTTTAATAGCGAGGTTTCACTGTACTTTGTGTTAATTGTTGAACATTGTCCAAACTTATCTGCATTTGATGACATCTCCATATGAGTGAAATACCCTGGAGTGTAACTTTAAACAACAACACAACGACTACAATAAGATAAATGTATGTATAAATGATCAAAATTAAAAGAAAATTCCAGTACAAGAGGACCAGCAGTTAAAGATGCACTTAACTTTACACAATATATGCTTTCACGATGTGTTTCGCCGATGCATGTACGTAGTTCGTGATGCATTTTACAACGTAGTTGTTTGTAGCAGAACTTATGTTGATCCCGCATCTCAAGCGGCCTCTTCATATGTTGCATTAACATCTCTCATCGATCAACTTTTGTCGACTTTAAAGTCATTTCTTTCTATCTGTTAGCCTTTTATTCTGTTTTGTTCAGCCAGCCGTATCCTTAATTTATTCTGTAATTTACACATCTTTATATACATAATGTTTACATATATGTATATATGCACATATTGATAAACCTTCAATATCATATATGTACACAAGGGTCTTTCATCACCCGTATAACTGATTACGAATGTAGTCTTACAATAAGGTCGACATTTTCTACTTTAAATATCAACAGAAGAAGACGTCTCCTGGGTTCGATATCTCGTCCCTGGGTAAACTTCAAGAGCCTTTTTCACAGAGTCGTACGATAAAAATCACTCGTAAGCAGGAAGTGAATATATTTTGATATTGATAATGATTATCTAAAACAATGTAACTGTAATTCAAACGATTTAATCACAATATAACTTAAATAACTCATAGAGATAATGTTTCATTTCAACTGATTAATATCGGCGTAAAATGTACAAAATATAGTGAATTGAAAAATTTGCTTAATTACAATAACGAGTAGTTTTAATAAAAGAAAATGGTAAAGGCAACGAACAGTAATCGATTTCATAATTTCTACAAAAATTGCAAAATAAGGAGTTGGGCACACACGGACCCCTAGATACACCAGAGGAGGGATCAGGTGCCCAGGAGGAGTAAGCATCCCCTGTTGACCGGTCACGCCCGCCGTGAGCCCTATATCTTGATCAGGTAAACAGAGTAATCCGTAGTCAAAATCAGTGTGTAAACAACCGTTATGAAACATGTCAGACAACATTCCACCCAATGGCAAGCCGTATCGGTAAACCAGATCATTGTACCGACCGTAGAATTTGCGAAAAGCTGAACGTAAAACATAATTAAAACGTAAGCGATTGTATGAAAATGGCCCAAATGCATGCATCTTTATATATCATGTCAGTTCTTGACTTTAATGCTTGTGTTCTATATTCATTCTCAATTTTCTTTGCAGGAATTTGAATCAGAGCTGAAAATGAATATGGCAACTGGTATGTGTTTATTAAAGTTATATCTCAATAGATATCGCTTTAAATATCAAGGAAATCTTGAAAAGAAGTTAAGATAACGCTAGACTATATAAAAAGTATGACTGAGATACTGTTGTCGTCTCGGTCCCTTAAATAATAATAAATTATATTCATCGCCTTTTATTTACCTTTGCCTCGATTGTTTGTTTTTTTTTTTACTACTGTCAGTAATGAAGTGATTATTGGCAAATATTATGGAAAAAGAGTCTTTTTCACAAATATAGCCGAGGAGAGAATCCCGGTCCTCCATACGTGTACTGAAATTTTTTTCCTCACATAGTCTAAATCGGTTCAATGGCTGACTGAATATCAGAAACATCCGCAATAAAATTACAAACTTTTTCATCGATCAAGAAATTGAATGGTTTTAAACGCAATGTTTATTCTAACCATTTGACCCCGGAGTTGTGTATTTGAATTATTAAGATGTATATGTGCTATTATTCATGAATGTTTGCACATTCAAATTCAGTGTTGTAACCAATAAGTATTGTTCTAAAATTACATAAATACGTTTTCTACTACTCTATAATTTTGATTATATCACATGACTATGCGTAAGAAAGATATTTAATGATATTACTTTCTCATGAATACTTTCAGATGCTAAGCCAACCATGCCAGCTGATTACAAAGGACCTACAGATTTTACCTTGAAACCAATGGCTCATTTCACAGGATCTAAGATTGATTATCAAAATGGTACAGAATTCATATATTTAGCCAGTGTATCACATCTCAATGGGCTGTCATCTGTCAATTTTCTGTTCACTCAATTCCTCTTTTCCAACAGTCTTAAAACATTTTATGGAAATATTTAAATAAATTGGTTTTGTTCGATGGCTTTTTCAAAAGCTGTAACTTTTTGTTATACATCCAATCAAATCAAAGCAGCACACGTCGACCTCAGTAGTATTTTGATTCTGCAAGGACGAATTGTCAGACCATTTCAGAAGTAAAAGAACTCCAGATTTCTACGGTTAAGTGTAAAATGAGGCATGCTACCGGTAACATGTTATTTGCATACCTTCATTTTTCAGATCAGATATATTAGAGCATCTAAAAAAGCAATTTTCCTTTACTGTTGTGAGCTTACATAGGCTGTCATAATAACCAAAAATTCATCTTCTTTTAAAACTGTTTTAAACCTTTTTCTGTAAGAATCTATCATGGGGGGAGTAATTTATATATATTTTCATCCATAACCATGATCGTAGAAATTATGTGTCACATATTCATTTGAAATACGTTTGAACTATCTAATGATAAAAATACTATCTGAATTGTAGACATGGACAGTAAAATGGCTCCGATTCGAAAATGGATACTCGGAAACAACTGCTTTCTACAAAATGGGATGGATTATCGTAACGGACGACTTGTAGTACCGATAGCTGGTCAATATTACCTTTACTTCTTCATTGACCTGTTAAAGGATTACTACAAGGATAATAGCTCCCAAAACGAAAGCACATCCATCGAAATCGGCCTATTTAAAACCAATATTTTGAAGCCAGAAGAAAAGGAGCTGTTTTGCACATGTCGACCTTACATGATGTCTCAAAACCATCGGTTCACACTTTATGAGTCATATGCAGGAGCAGACGTGGAGCTCGAAGCGGGGGATGAGGTCTACATAAAAGTATCTAATATATCATATGTCAAGAATCCGGCAAGTAATGTATTTGGGCTATACATGCTGTGAAATTTGTCATTTTGAAAATTTTAAATATAAAACTAGGATGTCGGTCAATATAGAAGCTGGAAAAAATTTCTATATTTACCGCTATCCAGTAAATTCAACATTTTCAAAATAACAATCTCTTGGTTCTGTCAACGTTCCCGGCGTTTTGGCATACCGGTCGGGATTATGGGAAATAGGGCAGTCGCATGAATGTCACCCCTAACCTCCATCCTCGAAAAAAATTAATGCATACCACTTTCGGAAACATCTTCGAAATACTCGAAATTATGGTATGATCGATCTCCGCCACGGCTTCAGAAAAACAGATAGAAAAAGAAAGGAAAGCAATAATCCTCGATAGCAAAGTGACTACTTAACCTTGCTTTGAGAGATTTTCCTCTCACCAGAGAGAAAAAAGGCTTTTTCTGATGCCATTGCGAAAAGTGTGGTTAAAAACATGAAAAAAAAAGACATTAAAACGTGCGTATTCAAACAGTTTTCCCTTTTCCTGAATGGATACCAAAGGTTTTCATGGAAAAGAGGTAACTACATTTTGCATATTAAACATTCTACTGTATACTGCATCTTAAAAGTTAATAAGGTTCATTTAGAAAATGACTATGATTATCATGGGATTTATTTAACCAATAATGCACGTACGGAAGTGAACGGAGTTATAGATTACTAAAATCTACACAATTGATTACTTTTGCAAGTTACAAGAATTTGTGCAAAGTAATTTTTATGACATTCCAAGAATAGAGGTGTGCTTTTCTGCTTATCACATTCATACCAAGAAAATTGGTAATACATGTTTTAAATATTACATTGAAGGTACATGCATTTGTATTAGAACATGTACAAGAAAATTAAGACAATACATCGAACCCGGAGGTTTGCCGTATAAACTTATATATTGTATAGAAATTTGAGAACAATTCTTAGAAATATGCTAAGGAATGGCATCGCAGGTTGAGATGATTACATCAGAAATGGGATCCTCGTTACAAAAGAATCATAATGTAGCGACAGTGATCACAGAGATAATCAAAGGACTCAACTCAACTGAGCATGAACTCATGATCATGAATATTTGTTTATATAAATAACTTATATATGCATCTATTTGTAAGACAAACGTATTTCTCTCATGACAATCACAAAAATGGGAATTGTTACAGACTTTATATACTATAATAGAAAGTTTTCCATGGCATTTTTTCTGCAAGCACATGTAAATGTCTGAATCTCAGTTTTGCCTGGATAAGTATAAATATATTATAAGTATTTATGTAAGTATATATATATAATTGACCACCCACCCCCCCCCCTCCAAAAAAAAGGCGGAATATTACAGAAAAGCTAAATACTAAACTTAAATCACTTAAAATTACTTTGAAAATCTTATAATATATATATAAACGTTTTGCTGAATTTTTTTTCTCTTATATAAATATTAATTTCGTTCATGCAAATTAATTAATGACTAAATATAAGATAGTGCTGAATATATATTGCATTTTAGTCCATATAGTATATAAAGATTGTTCAACATGAAACATAAAGTGTAGAGGAATTAATTTTATGCAAGACTAAGACATATAGGTAGACCGGTTGTGGGGTCACCATGTATTATGTTTATCTAGAAAATCAAACTTTCGCCTATGGCTGTAATCGGATTGGTCGAACGCTTAGCCCAAGATAAGTTGGCCGATATAATTGTCGACAATTTATTGTTTTGGTATACCTTTATTTTTGTGTCTCTTTCCTGTTGGCGAGAGTTTTCGTGGGGTTTTTACTCGGCCATTATTCCGCCGGTGATATTGATACCGCCATTTATTCCTTGAATGACTCATTCTTAAAGTAGTGAATGACTAAAAATCAACAAATCAAAAGATGAAGGTATTACAAAGCATATGAAGACAGTTTTCAATTTAAAAACGCAGAGTTGAATCCTCGTCTCTTTCAGCCTAGGGACACAGACAAAGATGCGTCCTCTGTTTCAACATAACAAATGTTTACACCATATCATCATTAAATGTATATTTACCGGCTTCAGTAGTAAGGATGTCAGAAAACAATTAGACGAATCTATTAATGCCTGGATAAAACAGAAAATATAACAAGTTGATGTTTATTTTTTAGCTACAATGTTTTCCATCGTTATCTGCTGCATACAAATACATAAATTACAAAAAAAATAAATAAAAAATAGACAAAATTACAACAACAACAACAACAACAAAAACCAAAAAAAAAAAAAAAAAAAAAATGAAATAAAAAAAAGAAAAAAAAAGAAGTTAGAGTGTGTTAATAAGCAGCTATATGTACTATGTTTTTTGTTATCTTACAAATCGTTACGTCTGTAAGTTTGTCAATGAAATAAACACTAATCCAATGATAGTTTGCTTTTTATTCGTTGTACCTGCAAGAATATTTCGTTTAAATGAAAATATCAAAGTGGTGTATGCGTGTTTAAACAGGACTTTCTCTTGATACTGTATATATAGGTTAATCAGAATTGGGCAACTTTACGGGAACAGTGGTGGAGAATGTATCAAGATTGCATACAAGTAAGTTGGCAATTTAAAAGAAAACCATTATCAATTTGTATTTCCCGTGAAATTATTGCGTTTCAAAATCAATAGTAATGACTAAAGGATTTGTTTCTGGTGTAAGGTTTATATTGACTTATTGTTAAAGTATTGTATTTCGATAATATTTGACCCACAGTCCTACGTTAATTTGATTTGAAACATAGCGATCTTTTTGTTACAAAGCTGAGAGCCGTCTTGGTTTTGCGATAGAGTGGTCGTATGCACATCGTAGCCTAGATCCTTGTCGGGACGACTGGTTGTTCCTATCTCTCGGTTGTGATAGAAAAAAAAACGTACTCCATGCCACAATATGAGTTGGCATGTGCGGAGCATAGGTCAAAATTTGTCCTTTGTCGTCATTTTGACGTCTCCAAAGGAATGAAAGTTAATAGAGTGGTTTTCAAAAAGATAATGCAAAAACAAATAGAAACAGAACATCAACTGTTACAAAACTGTCTCGGAGCTGCCGTGGCTCTTTGGTTTGTGTGTTTGTGTCTTTTGATCATGAGGTCGCCGGTTTGTATTCGCGCTGCGGTTGGCTGTCCCTGTCTTTTGGATGAGACAATAAAATCTGAGATCCCTTGTCACAGTAGGTGCCGACATGTTAAAGAACCCTCCCTCATCAACGGCAGTAAGTGCCGAGTATAGGCCAAGTCTGTTGCCCTTCATAGGCATACGAAGACGACTAAATATTGTGAAATATTCTTGAGTCAAAGTTAATCAACAATGCATTACAAAGCTGTATCCATGGTAGACAATGCGCGTCAAGGTCATCCCACGAGGTAATAGAGTATAAATTCATTTATTTTATCTTTCTTGTATGGTTATATGGATATAAGGATTTCCATGAATAATGAAACGTATTGAAAACTTCGTCATAGTGAAGTAAAATTTAAAAAGTACCAAAGGGTTTTCGTAAATCACAGTCTTAAAATCATGACAAATCCAGTAAAATAACGGGGAAAACACTTGCAAATCCCTAAATCCACAAAGGAAGAGGGACCAAGTGCCTGGATGAAGTCAGCCCCCCGCCCCCGCCCCAACTGCCGTTGGCATGCCACAACCGTCACAAATGTTCCTTGGAAACCCTACGAGTACGCTCAAATTTTCGATTTCGGTTGAAAAAGTCATATGCTCTTAATCTAACTTGCAAAAGGCATTCACTGTAAATGGTCATGCCCAAGAATACAGTCCAACCTGTTTTAGGAGACCGTCCAAGGGAAGGAGCAAAAAGGGTCACATATGACAGATGGTCGCTTAATTCAGGTGATTTAAATAGGAAAAACCCATTTTGGGAACCATACATTTAGGTCACATAATACAGGTTTTCCTTTAATTCAGTGGGTAGCAGGTTAAGGCAGGTTAGACTGTATCATCCAAGCATCCTAGAAAGGGGAATCCCATATTACTTGACGAGTTCAATTATTTAACGAGAGATAAGAAATTTCTTGATTGTTCGTAGTAAGACGGCTCAAATAAGACATAAGCTTTGATGTTTTCGAATAAATTCAACACATCTATAAAGTAAAAAACGAAGAAACAAACAAAGGAGTGAAGTACATTTATTCTTCGCATTCTACTCTCATACCAACCACGACAATTTTCTCTGAGAAAACGCCAAAAAATAAAACAAACAGAACGCACCATTACCTCTCAAATTAGAGAATGCATTTTTCTCTTCACTATGTTCACAAAACAAAGCAAATCGATGACATTAAATCGAGTAAAACCTCGCTATCAAGACCATCAAAATCACATGTATTACTGCCTATAACTGTTCTGATTAGTTAAACTGACTGAATGTTGAGGTTCTTGGATGCGTGGTGTGTCCTAAGTGAGGGTTATCACTATGTAAGAATGGTTTAACACTACAGAGCAATTTTGTTGACGATTCTTGACCCTTCAAATATAAATTCACATTTGAAATTAGATCTAGATTTCATATTTAAAGCTAATTTCTACGTCATCCATTTTATTTTTGTAAAACGAATCGAAATCTTCATTCTGTTTTACTGTAAATAGGGTTCTCCAGTCACCGACCTTTCCTACAAAGAACAAGAAATAGAAACAGGAATACTAGAACTAAAGGAACATTCATCTTCACTTCGCTTACTAAGCCTCTGTTATAGAGGGAACTAGCAATGAATTGATTATACACTTTAATATTATACTTGCTGCATATGTAAATGTACTGCAGAGGCTATTTCTAATTTGACACAAAATGCATGAATTAATTCATGTTTTGGTTTCTTTTTTACATTTATACCATGGAAGATGCATGATATTTTTTTAGCATCATTAACATAAATATAACATAATATCTATCTTTTCGCTATTTACAGAGCTGTAGAGAATAAAGAGGCAAGTATGGAAAACTGCAGGAAGAAATATCGCTGTCTTTAAATGTCTTCATACACTTAAAAAAGCGATGGCAATGACCACTAACTTTTTATGATGTACAGACCGTCTTTGAAATGGCCCATAGAAATATATTATGGACGGTGGTGAACTCCGATCAGAAGATGGAAGGCATATTACAGGAGTAACAATGAAGAGGCAGCTACAAGAGTTGAAAGCGCCATGAAAAATGTATGGAAAATTATAGGTATCAACTTATTCAATCGCTGATTATTAAATCCATTCCATGTGAAGGCGAAAGACCAACTCTTTAGTAAGTTAGTAGTAATGGGAATATCAGTTTTATTATTTTTTTGTTTCTATGTATAAAATTAAGACAACGATAAGGAAATCTGCCAATTGAGGTCATCGGTCGAATACCTTAAATGCATTCTGATCAATATTACGAATATGTTCGCGTTCTCAATTTTACACCGGCCCGTGATTAAATTTTACCAACTTTTTTGACATACATGTATACCTATCATTGACTATTCCTATCTTAATTCTGATCTATTCAAATGCCTCCTTATGATGACCCTTTTCTATCTATTTCCATTATCTACCAGTGATGACTTTTCTATATTCATCTTCTTCTTGTTGCCCTTTTTTCTTCCTTATGTACAACAACTACATGTACTTTTAAAAACATTTCTATTTACACTGCCGACCCGTATTAACTTTTACATTAAACTTCAAGTACTTTCCTGTGATTTACTTTCTAGTTTCTATTTACAACTCCTACTTGAGATGATCTTTCTCTTTACACACAATGCCTTCATGTAAAGGTCTTTCCCTCTCCAGATACAACACCTACTTGTCACGGCCCATTTTTTTCTAGATACAACACTTACTTGTGATGACCTGTTCCCTTTTAAATGCAGTACCTATTTATGATTCCTTTCTCCATTCTATTTCAAATCCCAAAAATGGTTACCATTTCCTATCTATTTTCAACATCTTACTTCAATCAACTCCACATATAACGAAGTAGAAGGGAGCAATATATTCATCTCGTTATAGCCCATCTTTTTTATTCGACATTACAAAGTAATGCATGGAAAGTGCACCGGGAATAGAAATCTTAATAACCGGTACCTCGTTACAGGTATGGCATGGTATGGTATGGTATTGTTGTTTAACGTCCCACTCAAAAATATTTCACTCATATGTAGACGTCACCATGTGCCGGTGAAGAGCTACAAATTTTGCCTAAGCTCGGAACTGCTGACCGTAGAGCAGGGAGGGTTCTTTAACGTGCCAACACTTACTGTGACATGGGACCTCGGTTTTTTACTGTCTCATCCGAAAGACAGTGACGGCCAACCGCGGATTGGCGCTACGCGGCTCGAACCCGGATCTTTCGATTCGCAGTCGACCACGCTAACCACTCGGCCACGGAGGCCCCCACCATGCGATATTGATATTTTCGGAGTTGAACGCATGATTACAAATAAAATAATGAACCTTTTCTGAGAAGCGGGGAAATATCACTGTTGATGGAATATACGTCTAGGTGATTAGTCATTGGGTTCTTCTGCATATTTTCGAAAGTGCAATGGTCCACGATGCGTCGTTGGACGGAAGAAGCCAATCTCTTCCCAAGAAACGTACTGATCTTCTCAACTTCTTCGTTCAAGTCCTGGTGAAATATCAATTTTCAATGATCAAAGAAAAAATAGAAACTAGAATGGAACACTTATGAAAGCCTTACTTTTTTAATGCAAGAAATATTGCTACTTTTGTCAAACAAGTTTGTGTTGGGTCCTAAAGGAAAAGGTATTCTATACAGAAAGAGCAATTTGAATTATACACTTGCATTATCTACTAGAACTTCATTATTCAATTTTTTTTCTTCATGCACATACCTGTGTAACAACACTGCAATGTAACCGTTGTCCGTGCTTAGTTTCAAGAAATATAGCTTATTACAATACTGACCTTTTTCAAGTCCTCGTAGAATACTATAAGAACATTAGGGTTATTTCTTTGACTCCACCATCCTCTTGTAAAGTCAAACCAGGAGCCATGATCAACTACAACGATATTTGTTACTCTGGGTTAAATTTTCCTATTACTCCAGCCGTGGAAAGCCGTTAAACATAGATATAACAGTATAATGTTGAAGTAGATAAACATATGTATACTCAAATATGTGTAACTCAACACTTAAATTGTATCAACTCTACCTGCAAGAATCGGATGGAGTTAATGATAGACAAATCTGTATAAGGCTAAAACAGCAAGAACATTTGCGTCAAAACTATTATTATGAGTAAGACGTAACTCAACACAGTCAGGGATTGGTAGAGAGTCGCCACTGTCAGGGAGACAAAACCTCCCTCCCGTGCGTTATGCATCCCGCGTACGAAAACCTTACAGCTTCATGTGAGTGAAAAGGTAAAGGTAATGAACAGTGATCGCTCTCATAATTCCTATAAGGAATACAAAATAAAGAGTTAGGCAAACACGGACCCCTAGACACACCATCTGTGGGATCAGGTGCCTAGGAGGAATAAGCAACCCAGCCGACCGGTCACACCCATCGTGAACCAAATATATTAATCAGGTAAACGGAGAAATCCGTAGTCAAAATCAGCGTGTAAAGAACGGTCTAACAACCGGTATGAAACACATCAGACAGCATTCGACCCAATGACAGGCCGTATAAAATGAAGAATGAATATTTATCAATTCGGTATTTCGGTATTATTTGTAGCCCTTGTTGAAGGGAAAGTAGAGTTACATGCTTTGTCTTCCGAATATACGACTTACCTTGGATACATTTTCCTGCTATGTCCCTACAACCAGGACAATAAATGTATAGCATAAACACTTAAAAGCAAGAACAATGAAACATACATCAGAAATAATTACATGTGTACACAAGTCAGGGCTTCCTAGTAGGAATTTACAAGAAAAAGGACTAAAGGTTTCTTCATTCCAAAGAAACTTTATTGAAGTTGAATAATCATCGATTGTAAGTGAAATATGGTGAGAAATATTCGAAATATCACTTTGTTTATTATAGAATATTAATAACTATCAGAATAGCCAATATCCTTTATGCAAAAAAAAGTTAAATTTTACCATGTCCACTTTTAAACATTCGAAGAAATTCATCCCACGTCCCTCTGTAGTTTCCAAACGAGGAACTGGATCGGTAAAAGTGATAGTATGAAACACACAGATCCTTTGGATTCCGGAAGAGTACCACAGTCTGTTTAATTTGATAGAGAAAATGATAACTTTTTAGATAGAAGCAAGTACATTGTCGTCAGTTTAATCTCTAAATGTTGACATTGTAGTTTTTCCTGTTACTTGCATACTTAATAAGGAAACTTTCATATAAACTTACAAGACAAAAATACTGCTCTTTTGTATTTCCTATTTGTATTTGATCCAAATCTGTTCCCCTTCCATGAACCTGTTGGAACTAGTTTTCTCCTCCTTCTGTGAACCTGTTTTTAGCTCACTTTTCTACCTTCTGTGAACTTGTTTGAGCTTACTTTCACTTCCTTCTGTGAACTTGTTTGAGCTCGCTTTATCTTCCTTCTGTGAACTTATTTGAGATCGCGCTCTCTCTCTTTTTCTGTGAACTTTGCACCGTCATGCATACTTCTTTGAACTTACTTCTCTAAAAAGTTATGCTTTTCTTTTGTGCACGTATTTGAACGTGCTTGGCTGTGAATTTAAACGCTAATTTGAACTTAATTTACTTATATGTGTGTACTCATTGAACTTACCTTGCAGTCCTTTTGGAACATCTGTTTAGGTGACAATTCCAATGGAAGATGAGTTTTTATGATTCTTGGTGATGGCATTGGATTGGCCAATTCGATGCCGACTTCATTGAGGATTTCGTCTTTAAATTCCAGGAATGGTGATCGAAAATATACTTGCTTTTTGTTGGCTTCTTCAATATCGCCATCATGCATGATCAGCCAAAGAATTTCCTGCATCCAAGTTGTCCCTGAAATGAGACAAGATTTACATCGTCTAAAGCTTCACGGGAAGATAATGAAAGCCAAAGAATATCTCACAATTAGATCCTAATATAATACGTGACAGTTTCGGGTAAAGAACGTCTCGCTTAAGAGGAGCATCTCGACTTATCGAAAAAAAAAACCATAAAGAACATGGCAATAAAGACAGCATCTCGCACTAAAGGGTGTAACATCGCCAAAAGAATCCCTCACTATAGATAACACGTCGTAATTTAGGAAGAAAAATCGCCTGTGCGACACGCCTTTACAGAGAGCATCTGGTCTTATAAGGTAAAATATCACAAAAGAACACTTCAACACAAAGAGCATTCTCACAAGATAGGATAAAACATCGCCTATACAACGTCTGACTCATATAGTACATGTATTCAGTAAAAGGCAGTGTTTCACTTTCCAATCATGGTATTCCAAATAAAATATGCTATAAAGCACATGCACCAATCCTGCCAATAGTTGCAGGAAAAATGTATTTGCCTTCAAGTCAAATATTTGTATCATACAAGTAAATATGTATCTATATTACAGGAGACGCAAAAATGATGATATCTTGTAGGTTACAATTTCGAGTTGCTATTTCCCTCGACACTTCAGATTTTCTTATTTCCTTATTCAAGCGAAATCGACATTTTACCGAACTTGTAGGAGTTCCGNNTACCATTAAAAGAGTCACTCAGTTTTACTGTGAAGTGTCCGACCGTACATTGCACAAGCGAGCTGCGTCGTAACAAAGTGCATTATTTAGCGGCCAATTTTCGTAATAAAGAGGGGTCCAATGACACCAATATTTGAATAATACTAAAATGAAACCAGTCAAAACCACTGAAATAAGAAATAATTTGCTCCGTAGTTCATGTTTCTTATCTTGGATCTGTATCGTTGTCATGATTTCAGTCTATGCTTGTTTTTTTTTTTAATTCTCTTTTTGTTCACCCAAAATTACTTATTATTATATCGAATTCACAATCCTATTTAGCGTTTAATTACCTATCAAGAAATTGTTTTGGCTTTCAATGTGATCTTGCAGATTCACAAGTTTGCCTCTAGTTAAAAGAGGTTCTCCTGACAAATTTAGTTCGATATGTTATTTAGTGTTCCGAGAAAATAAATATTCAATGGGAAAATTGCTCCCCCCCCCCTTCCATGTCATGCAGTATAATGGGACTGTTTCATGTACCCCGTGATACCCCATAACACTTTTGTTGGACTGTTTTTTTTTTATTGATGGAATAACACTAGGAGACGGCGTCATTTCAGCCGGAAGATTGCGTAGTGTTACATTCCTTCACCTTAGCAGAAACTAGTCCCGCACAAACGTTATGGGGTATCAAGTGGTACATAAAATAGTCCCATTCACCATGAAAATTTCGTCAATGACGCAATGGAAGTTTATAAGCTGGTAATTAACGGATGTTTCAAATTCATCTGTTCGGCGGTTGTTCAACTTTTATCTTAGCCATGCTATAATATGCGATTTTACAGGGGACATTATACACGTGACCATTAACTCTTCATTCATAACGGCTTTACGCAATGTGGTAATCTTTTTAAATCATTAATCAAACCAATTCTTTAAGTAAATGTCTAAGATAAAGAGGTCGACAAAATGCACTTTTTTACTTAATATATGCACGAGTATGGGCTTTCAGACCGTCGTTCTTGATTTCTGCAAATATTTTAACATAATCTATACAGTTGCTAGGTTCACATAAATTTGATTTCAACTATAAAACTGAAAATAAATTAAAGTTGAAATTTATATCTAGTGCACTAGAGGTGGATTATATCCGTAATCAATGTTTGTCAAATAAATATAGGGGCCTACACTGATTTGATACTGTTCTTAAAATAAACTTTACAATTTGAATGACGATTACCTGATAAAAGATTAATAGAATCTATCTCCATTGCCCATTGATGATAGAGAAATCCACTAACCCGAGTGTCAAGTTGTTGTTGTTGTTGTTGATGTTGTTGTTGCGTTGTTGTTTAACGTCCCACTCAAGAATATTTCACTCATATGGAGAGGTCAACGTGTGCCGGTGAAGGGCGACAAATTTTGCCTGTGTTCGTCAATACCGGCCGTATAGCAGGGAGGGTTCTTTAACGTGCCAACACCCACTTTGATACGGGACCTCGGTTTTTACTGTCTCATCCGAAAGACAGGGACGGCCAACCGCGGAGTGGCACTGCGGGAATCGAACCCCGGACCCCTCGGCTCGAAGTCGAACACTCTAACCACTCGGCCACGGAGGCCCCAGTGTCAAGTTAACTTTGTCCATGTCGAGGCTTGCCGAGACATTGACCAGTTAACTTGACACGAGGGATAGGGGATTTTTCGGTCATCACCGGGCAATAGAGATTGATTATGTTTCTGTCATTTATTAATCTTTATCAGAGAGTTGATCTGTTTTAAAACTAGTCTAGTATTATAACTCCACACAGTTAAAAAAAATCAGAAAGCTCACGGCATTACGTCACTTCAACGTCATTTTCCGTACGGCACATGTAGCTTATCATCCACTCCCCTGTGGATGATCGATTTATCATTTTGCACTTCCTGTAAAGATATACCGGTGAATATGGGAGAATGGCAATTCATTTGCCAAAGACAGGTTGTATTTTCTTGAGTACATTTGTAACCAGTCTCTCACCCCCACCATTAAAAGCTTTATACCATCTTATTACTGAAAGATTGCTGAGTGTTGCATGAAGCAAAAATATTTTTGTATATCTTATATTCTTTTTCTAAAGAATCTCAAATCAGAGGATTATGGAACTAGAAGCTCAGGTGGAAGATATGCATGAAAACCAACAGACTGCCTCTAAAGAGGAAATTTCTGAAATGAAAAAGAAACTTAACGAGCAGATACAAAGGGCACAGGACAAGGATACCTTATTGCAGAAAAATAAAGACATTATTGATGACCTCGAAACAAAACTGAGTGGGCAGTCGGATTATATATCAGAGCTACAAGAGAACTTAAATAAAAAAGAAGACGATATAAAGTTGATGGAAGCCCGGTACAAGAAATATTTAGAAAAAGCCAAATCTGTAAGTCACGTTCCTAAAACGCTGCATGAGGTTTGTTTCATGTCTGGTTTTATTGTGTGATGTAGAAAACCCTTATTTCCTCAAGTGAGATTACCATGAGCAGCTGTTCACATGATTGTTTACAGAAATATTATCTTGAATTTTATCTGCTGTTTCTTTGACTATTTTACTCCTATGAATATAAACAAATTGAATGAAGTACAATGGAGACAGACTTTTAGTTTCAGGAGAACTTGCAAAATGTCAAGACTATTGCTACTTATAGTGCTTGTGTGTTCAGTTCATTATAAAACTTCTCTGTTTGTTCATCTCTCCTTCAGTCTTGTTTACACTTCCATACTTAAGTGGTAGTCTACTGCACTATTTTTGGTTCAATATGAGAATTTATGGAGTACATAAGATATGGAGCATTCGGCCTCGGTCGATATTGTTTTTGTACTCCATAAATTCTCATATTGAACCAATGATAGGGCAATAATTGTATATTATACTCCTGTATGATGAAAATACCTGTACCCTGACCTGCTTTAAAAGGTACCTGTTCATAAAGGCCACATTTGTATGTCCACTCCTGTGGCCTCTGTAATCTAGATTGGCTTTAATCAGAAAAATTCTTGTCTTAAAAGACAAAGGATGCTTGAATGGCTATAATCCAATAGCAAAGGTGGGTTTACACTGACAAATTGAACGTTACGAGTGAACAGGTGTTGAACTGTTTGCAGAATTTTTACGTGTTGATCACTTCTGCGTTATTTAAAAGTTGTTAGTAACTTTAGATCCTTTTCATAGCAATCCAAATTTGACAATCATTTGTAAAATACTTCTAAGCAACTCTTCACTACTCTGAAACAGCTTGCAACAACTGTGGAATCACTTTTAGTGATGCAGGAGTGGTTTTAATGTGAATACAAATGTATTGAGAGTTCTTACAAGAACTCAGCGAGTTGTTTACGTGCTGTAAAGATTGTGAAGAGCTGTGCAACTCTGGATAAGCTCGTAAAACTCTCAGAATTTCCAAACATTTTTCAGAAGTTTTAAGAGTTGTATCAAGTAGTTCAGAGTTAGAAAGAGTGTTATCAGAGTCAACAAGAGTATTTCAAGAGTTTACATGAGTGTTTCAACTATTGTAAACACCTAAGTCTCAACTGGTCAGTGTTACCTAGCATATTGCATGCAAGAATAACTGGCACTGTTTGGTTTTGAGACTTCAAACTAAAGAGCCAGTCATGTCATCTGTTGCATGTTCTTGAGTTTTATTGAATTACCTCCCTTGTACTGGATCACAGCTTTTGTATTGTTGAAATAATCATTTCCATTTTGAGCTCTGTTAAACTATAGATTTGGATGAACTTTTGTCCATGTCACTGTTTTTTATGCTCATTGACAAAAGATAAAACTATATATTCATTTACCCCTGTGTCCATTCATCTGAATATAGATACATTGTTTGTCCTGTGATATCTTACTGTTTGGAGCTTCAGCTTTGATATTTTGACATATTAGACGGATGTTTATACACATAACATAGGTGTGAATGTCCTTGGTATTTTAATTATTTTTCAGTCGTTTTCAAAATAATAGTAGCTTGATTTTGTGATATTTTATGTACTAATTGCATGTAGGGAGCATGCCCATAGATGGTATGTTATTTGTGTTTTACAGTGTGAATTTCATTTCAACCTTATTTTTGCTTATTTCTCAGGTCTTTAAAGCATTAGACCCAAATCAAACCTCAGGGACGGCTCCAGAGATACAAGCTCTGAAAAATCAACTGCAGGAAAAAGACAAATGTTTTGCTCAGCTGGAGGTAACAATTAAATTGTGTACCCTGCTCCAGGGCTCACCCTAGACCCAGAAAATTGTTAGCCAAAAAATTAGCCGACCAAGATTTCTTCTAGCCAATGGATAATTGTATTAGCCAATGAAAATTTACCAGTATTTGAAATGTCTTTGATAATTTATGGAGACTGACATCTACAAGCCACTTTAGGCATTATTACCTGCCATCTTCATTTTGAATCATCTCCCTTGAAAAATTTCTTGACTTTCATTGCTAAGTTATATTTTAACAGTAAGGCCTAATTATTTGTAAACATGTATGTAACACCAATCACATTATTTTTACACAGC
>JACSZP010038997.1:0-15713 GCA_016161895.1 Pinna nobilis | reverse complement strand
TTTTTTTTTTGGAAAGTACATTCGACAAACACGCCATTCATCTTTTACGCGTTATCGCAATAACATAAGCCATTAGAGGGGTAGAAAACAGTAAAACATGTTTGTAAAGTGAGCAGCAGAATTCGTGAAATGCAAGATATATCAAGTACAATGCAACCTTACCAAAAAAGTTGGCATACTTTGAATTTTGTTATTTCTTTAGATTTCTTCAGACAAATTCACTAATTCACAATTATTAGTATTCATTCATTCACATCTTACGCCTTTTCATAGGTGAATGAGATTTTCATTAATTTATTGCTTTAATTATATATTTAAAAAAAAAACCCATAGTAATGATGGTTTCGTCTATCTAAAACATAAATGTTTTTATCACTTAGGCCTATTTTAAAGCAAAATGGTAATAGAGAAATAAGATTTTAAGTGAATGTTCTTCTAAATGACAAAATACAAATACAGTCAGCGTTGACCATACCTGGATATCTGAGAATTCGTAGTGAGATCAGATGCTATTTAGGGTTAAGCACCCATTGTTGACCATGCGTATAACCGAATGAGCCCAATGTGACAAAAGTGAGAGACGAATCCCCGTCATATTCCCTAACGGTGATTTGATCCCATTCAAAAGGAACTCAACATTTCATGGAGCAAAGTAAAAAAGATTGGAATACTGAACAGCGAATTTGATAAATCTTTCGAGGCCCCATAGATTTCGTAACTTCAAAGAACCCTGACTGCTCATAGGCTCAATGTGTCGATGACTGGTCAAAGCAATGAGACATTTATCTCCATATAAACATAGAATTTTTTAATGGGACATTAAGTAACAATTTAACCTATCAACTAAATTTTGATTTTAGATCAATTATTTGTTTGTAAACTGATTTGTGGTTAAAATGGAACGTTTTTGTTACCCTGCGGTAAAAAAATCACTTACCTATTCAATGCTTTACACATGCAAATTCAATATACATGTATACTTAAGCATCTGCCTTTTCATCACTTTTCGTGGCCTCCGCAATATCAAAAGATATCGTTCGTAAAAAATCTATTGATATTTTTTTTCGAATATTCAGTGACTGCAATTTTTTCGAAGCATTCGGACGAACCTACCCTGGCGTAGATACCCTAGATTTGAACGTGTACAACAGACGAGCACTCTAAAAGAAAAGGTTTCCGGGATTTTTCTTCACCTCTGATTGTTGATTTATTATCTTAGAGTTTACATTATGTACCTTAAAATAAACTGAAAATTGATTATGGAAATATCTTAATCAAAGTGTGCTTGCGATAAACTCTTACAGGTATGCATTTTTTGCCAAGATTTAAACTCTGACACTTTCATTAAAATGTAGCGTACATGACATGTACGTTTATTTTTAGACTTTGATAAAAATGATTCCGCGAAAACGAAGAGAGGAATTATCGTGGACTTAATTTAGATTAAAAATATGTCAAGTTTTTTTTCCCTCCAGACATGATTCCTCTATTTCAACATCGAGATACAAGCCAATGACAGAAGAGAACGTTTTGGTAATAGATATAAATAGCCCAGAAGACCATTTTATTCTACTTTTCATTTTACAGTTGCAGTTGCAGGATATATCAACTGAGGAAAGAAAAGGTACAGTTATCTTACATTTATTTTACTATGTATGTAGTATGTATGTATGTATGTATGTGTTTTATATGTATGTATGTTTATATGTATGTATGCATATATGTGTGTGTGTGGGAGTGTGATTGTATTTGAGTGTCTGTGTGTATGGATGAGTCAAATGTCTTCGAGTTTTAAAATTTAAGCCGAAGATCATTATTTGTTTTTCACTCTTTATCATCTGTTAGTAAGGGAAATCAAAATGTATCATATCAGAAAAAAAATCTGTACCACCATCGAAAGAGGTATCTACTGTCTGAATCATTTTCTTCTAACATCAATAGAAATATGAGTGTAGTAATAATGGACTGTAAGTAATGCGTTTGTGTAAAAAAGAAGGCTGCCCTTAAATACCATTGAAGTACAGTGCTTGTCGTCAGTTCGAACCTTGGAGGGGCAGATTGGTTTCTGCCTCTCGGCTTAGAGAAACTAAGTCAATGTCCCGTGTCACAGTAGGTATCGACATTAATCCACTGCTCAATTACTATATGTACCAAGCATAGAACGAATTCAAACCCTTCGCCGAACCCTTCACCGAATACGGCGGTTTTGAGATAATTTCCCTTTGAAGAACTCTTCATCAGCTAAGAAAGTGTACATGAAGGTGGGATTGTTGTCGTTTAAACTAACGTGTATACCTATATACCAGTATTGTTATCAGGATATACCTTGTTTAGAAGTTATCAAAAATTTATTCCTTGGTATCTACATCTTAAATTTTTTCTAATTTAATTCTTTTCCACCTTGAAATAAATGCTATATTGTTGGGTTACTGATGTGCCCTCTGCTTACTTTGGAAAACAGTCCCACCTTCTTGACACGTAACGTCTAATTGTGCCTCCAGGAACAGAAGAGCTACAATCTCAAAAATCCCGTACTGAAGCCCTTACGGTAACGTATTCTAATCGAATAAAGAGTCTTCAGTGGAACGTTAAAGAACAAATAATTAACACATCATCAAGTTAGGATTATTTACGAGATAAAATGTTGATATTGTCAAACTTGTGTTTATCACTTCAAAATAAGTCAAGGCTATGTATCTTTACAACCCTTTCACAGCTTATGTTGATTATGGGGTCCTATCTCGTTCGAGAATAGTAATTGTTTACTGTTACATTTTTATTCGCATCCAGTACTTTAAGGGACTTGAACATTTAAATATCTCTAAATACACTTCTTCGGTTTTTACCTTTTGTACTTTAATTGATATAAAAATCCAGTTGCAATAAATACTTATCTAATTTGCCCTGTCGCAAAGATAACATTCAGAATGTTTGGTGTCACAGAATTAGCCTATCTATAGTTTTCTCTTCAACTCGCTACTTTCATTTCGATTAAATTGCTATCATAGGCGTGTCATTAGGTAAACATACTGAATCTTAAAAATTCCTCCCGGAAAGACACGATTTTGACTTTGTTCGCTGTTTGTTTGTTTCTTTAATTGCTTTCTTGTCAGAATTTTGGCAGTAGAAATCTCGCGCCACTGCTTCCATCACAAAGTTTAGTCGGTTTCGTCATTTTTATCATATTTATGAAAAAAGCATTCATTTTAATATCCAATGATTAGGACTACAACATTTCTATAGTCTGTGCTTTGTTTGGTTGTGCATAACAATTAAGAAAAAAGAATCAGCTATAATTTAGGGTTAAACAATTAAGGAAATTATTATCAGCTGAAAAGAATGTGTTTAATATGATATTGGAGAAATGAGGTTAACAAGTGTGACTCAGACTCAATCACTGATGACAATTTGGAATTTGTGGTTTATCTGGAGTTGAGCGCTAGCCCTTGAACCGGGCTGTCCAAGGTTCGAGTTTTTGCTATTGGCGGTTGACTTATCATGCCTTTCGAAAGAGAGAGTACAAACCGAGGTCTCTAAATCTCTTAGTCTCCGACAGGTAGATAAAGTTGTGGTATCGCTTAATATTATTAAAAGTGGCGTAAAGCACTAATTCAAAAATAACAACAACAACTAATGACTAACTCGTTATGCTATTATGGGCATGGCATAATTGATTTTCACTCATTCTGTCATTTCCGTCTAAACTGATAGTAAGACAAAGAATGCGGGTATTATCAAATAGCATAACATAGAGATATTATGCCACAAGTGCTAAAATCTGGTGTCCATTTTCTCTTCGAAAAAATTTCATTGAAGATAAATTGTAAACATAAAAAAGATGCATATCGCTTTCCAGCTAATCAAAAAGTCTTGGCTGGTTTTGATAAGGAGTTTGTTTACTACCAAAGTGACAGGCTATGTCGCAAGTCGGTATAAACTAGGAAGAAGCGTGGAGTGGTCTTCAGTACTTAAACCTTGCCGTGTAAATCGCGTCTGTTTTAATTTCACATGCACGCCTGAAGACTATCTAATTGAGATTAAACGTACTGACATTTAAAAACAATAAATTTTCTTATTTAGAGTGCATACTTCCCCTAGTGATTTTCCTTTTCTCTACCAAAGCCTTGATGTGAGAAACCAATATTTCTGATAATGCCACGACTATAGATTGTGCGGCAAAATCCAACATACAGATACTGATCTGTTCTTTACCTCTGCTAATGCTCGGTAAATTTGCTTCATTATTAATGTAATTTGATCTGCTAAGTGAACTATCTGTGAGCCCGTACTTTTAATTCTGTGCTTTTACGCAAACATTCTTCAAATGTACTCATATAATTACCTCCGGCATGAATCCAGTGTGTTTATCACAGGCACTGTCATACCAAACTGATATGGACCTTACTGCCTACAGAATAGACAGGTATGAACTATATTCCGGTACTGTTCTGTGTTAATCCTCCGATTGTACACCGGCTGGTTATAATTATTGAGTTAAGAATCAGTTTGAACCTTTACGGTCTTTCTAGTTAATAAATAAATACATGTAAATGTTAAGCAAAAAAGTCAATTGTCTATTGCAAAATATTAATTTTAGTATAAACCAAAAATTGCCAAACGCTACCGTGAAAATAATAGCGTGCAACACCTTATTTTACCAGTTAAGCATACAAAACGGTGGGAGTATGATAGCAGCATACTATCCTAAATATAAAACCACATGAAGCAGATGATTTAAGCATAGGTGAGTTTATCCGGCATTACTCCGTCTCCAAACAATCCAAAGACACCAATACTGTTGCAACAATGAAAACAAATTATAATTTCGGTTGTGCATGCATTATTTGCTTTGTTTAAGTCTGAACTCGTTAATGACTCTCTTAGAAATACTATACCAACCAAACGAGAGACATCTATGAACAATTTGACGTAAAAAGAATCAGTTATATGGGTAGTATGGGTTGTTTTTATTCAAATAAGATATTGACACACTTGCTAAGCTCAGAAAGTAAAAGTACAACATTGAATGCAAGTGACATAGGGAATGGAATTATGTCGTCCTTTGTGTATAACGTTGACATTTGCTCAGTGTTGTTCTGAGACAGTATCTCTAAAATTGAATCTCATCTGTACCTTAAAAGTGTCCAATGATGAGTAGAGACAGTATCTATGAATTTGTATGTTATTTGTACCTATTTGTTCCTGTGAGGAAAACGTTGATATTTGCTCAGTGTTGTTCTGAGACAGTATCTCTAAATTTGAATCTTATCTGTACCCTAAAAGTGCCCAGTTATGAGTAGAGATAGTATCTATTAATTTGTATGATATCTGTACCTTAAAAGCGTCCATTGCTGCCCTGAGACAGTGACTGTATTTGTATCATATCTGTAACATTTTTCTGGTTTTCATCCAATGTACCATATATAAAATAGCATTCTTACTAGTACCAACAAAAATTACTTTTCTGTCCATCGTTTTAAGATAAGAACGGTAATCCAAGCCGCAAAATTACTTGTGGCTAGCTTTTAAATATTGTATATTTACTCGACAGCCGCTAAATTCAGGTAACAGTATATAAAAGTATGCAAAAAAGTTGCAATGCTCAAACCGTCTGCAGAGGCAGCTCAGATGTACCAACATTAAAACGTCATTTTAAGGATTCAAAATATTCTTGAACGACGGATTTGTTAAATTTTTAATGTTTCGACCGCTATTGAAATATTTCAAACTGTAACTATGATATCGAGCGCTAAATACTGGGAAATTTTATGCTACGGTGCATATACACTAAACTTTATAGCATACCCAGTGATACGAAAATTGTTTACTAAAATTTATCAGAAAATCCATCGAAAAACACTTACAAATAGGTCAGAAAACATTCATTCCTCGGTTGAAAACGGATGTTTATGCACAACGATTTTTATCATCTTTCTTTAAACTTGGATTGTGGTTTAATAAAGTTATCATAATGAAATATGTATTTGATAGAAATCGCAGACTTGCTCATCTTAAAATTGATAGCTAGTTGTTAACCTTTTTTTTCATATTTGTAATATGAATTCCTTTTCTTTTCAATTATCTAACCGAAATGTTTTACTCCCTGGGTATAATCTATAATAACACTTTGTTATAGTGAATCAGTATAATTAAATCTAAAAAATGCGAAGTGGGGTCTGCTGCTATATTTGCGACTTTCTATGAAATTGCCCTGCAGGGAATGATAAACTTGAACTTTTATTTCATTCCTAAGTTCTCATTGCTACTCAACTATGTAATTGAGTTCAGTGTAACAGTGAAGGCAAACCTCCAACGCAATGTTAATTGATTTCACAGTTTGCATCCTATTTAAAGAGGTAGATATTGTTTCCTGACGTTGGTGATTTTCTTATTGGGATCCACTCAAAGTGATTTATAAATCGGATCACTAACCGTTCTACTTTACGCTTATAACAAAGAATACCTAATAGACATACTCAACAACTAACACGTCTCCTTCCTATGAAGGAGAGTGGTAGTATGAATTCTTGTAACAAACTAAAAAAAAGAAACTATCTTTTGGGTTAATATCCATTGTACTATCGGAAATTCATTTCAATATATTGTTTCAGTGTTTGATACGGGAGCAAAATAACAAGAAAAACCACCGGTAGCCTTAATCATTTTTTGAATAAACTTATACTCGAATCACTGAAGTGAAAGATTACATAAAATGATGGTTTAAAATATCTACATTGATATCTTTTGCTATAAATGTCAAATTTGTTTAGTTGCAAAGGTTGAGGCGTGTCATCTGGCTATGTTTTTAATATGATAAAAGTGTAAAATGTTTTGCCATTCAGAAATTCAATTGCGCCATTTATTATTGTTTTTAATCATTTCATTATTCCTTCTGTAAGTTTTATTATTATTTTTAATACGGATCAACGCATTATGGGATATATCATTAGAATATGTACTTAATTCTACTCGCTGGAATGTTAGACGACATTCTAGACAAGAAAACGAAATGACTCACCCTGTACAATTCGATCATTAACTGCCACATGACCCTTTTATCAAGTTTGACCTTTTATCGGACTCGAGATATCTATGAAACGTTAGTTTTATGCGGACACAAAAGGGCAAGACTCCTCTGGACATCTGGTCCCGTCCTTATGTGAAAAACTGGTTTATCTTTGAGTTTCAGGACAGCTTCATTTGTATTCTGCATTTGCGACAGAGTGCACTTCTTCATATCTTGTAGTAGTGTGCTGGAGTCTCGACGAAGCAAGCTAGTTTTTCCTGTCCCTCGAAAGAGACATTAAATCCCAAGGTCCCATGACACAGTGCTTGTCAGCCCGTTAGATATTTCATATTGTTTAATAATCCAAAGGTCTATTGAACACACATAAATCGAACTTCTTTATTTGAGTCAAATTGTCTTGATTAGGACGTAAAACAATAAAACTAAAAGAACTCATACACCGTCTGGTTCTTCTGTAGATTTACACATCACCCCTGTTCTCGTTTCAACGCGGCACTTTGCTATTTAAATATATTTGAAGATTGGGAGCTTTCGTCTGCTCTTATACCTCGGATAATAAACTCAGTATCGCATATAATAAAAACCAAATCCCACTGATTCTGACGGGGCGGTATTCGAAATTAATTGCTCCTAGTTACGTTTATCGATAATGAGCTTGTTAAATGTGTATGTAATTGAAGCAAACATGGCATGTGGCATAAAACAAAAGTTAAATAAGTTTTCATTCACTGCTTTTGTAGATAATTTTACACGCCGAGTTTACTTTTTGGCTTCACACCTCCACGTACTTTAAGCATCATAATTGTTCTTGAATCTAATGTTAGTAACACATGCAGCAAACTTACATTCATAACATACATACAACAAGATGATGTCAGCTTCAACAGCTTTATGCCACGCTTAATTAGGCTTATTTTTTGCACAAATTGTGACTTCGGAACTCTGTTTGATATTCGTTCGACCTCGACTTCCATTCTTTAAGGTTAGAACTTTACTGGTTACACATAATCGGTTATCTTCTTTTTCTATTTCATTCCATTTATTATTAACGATACATACTTGAAGAGAACAAGACAACATATAAAATACAAGCAATTTTATGCGTATTATTTATTTTCGTCATTTTCTAAAATAAATTTCTGGACATGGCAGTCAAATATAGACCATGAGATCTTAGATAAATTGCTATTTCGAAATGGGAAAAGAGAACATATTTTCCTTAAAACTCGTCCCGCGCTTGCATTTAAGAACATGTCAATAACCGCAGTAATAACTTATATATCTTTATTATGCTGTTTCTTACAATATCCATGGATTTTCAAAGAATTGTTTTAATGTAAACTTTCTAAGGACTTGAATTTTTTGCGTAGTTATTGGTTTGGTAAATACATCATTATAACGAATATATTATGGTATAATGACATTTTTAAAGCGGAACTTAGATAATTTTTCACACCTCTAACACATAAAACAGTTTCTCCCCGCCAGGGAATTATTTTAATTGCTGTGAACGAACTCGTGGCTCCGTGAGTAGTAAACTGAAATGTACTCGTTACTCTGGTATATACACTACAGATATTTGTAAGGTAATATACAGCATATTCCAAAACTTTTATTAATATTTTAGTACAATTCCTATGTGAACTTGGAAACATCATCAGGTCATCAGGACCTTGTTGAATACTTGGGTATTGCTGCCGTTCTTTACTTTCGCCATTGAACAAGGAGTAACACATTCTCTATTTTATTTACACTCTACTATCTTTGAGGATTTCAATGTCTCATTTTTTTTCTTCCTTTCATTTCACCTATTCTTTTCTGAATGAAAAAAATGGTGACCATATATAGCAGAGTTAGTCTCCCTCTTTTGATTGCCAATACGTAGATTGTGTCCATTTGAATGAGTGTACTCTCAAATATCAATTATCTAGAGGCACTTAACGATAACGTTGCCTATTTAAGATTTTATTTTATTAATACTGGTTACTCCCTATCCCTGGCCAAATGTTAGGGACACCAGTCACCAAAACACTTTGTCAATCACAATCTAGCCAGATCAGACCTTATATTGTTTTTTTGTGGAAGGTTACCAGTTATCTACGGTATGTCGATAATCTTTCGAGTAATTAATTCTTTTTGTCGTGTCTGCTCTACCAGCGAAACTTGTCGCGACAATATGAATAAAAGATTTACGAAGCCAAACTCTTAAAAAAAACACCTTTCGTTTTGTTCGATGGCGTTCTTTAAACTATAGACGTTTAAAAAGCAATCAAACAAAAAGAGTGCCAGGTGATTCACCAAATCAGCAATACCTCTCACAACTGTAAACGTTTCTGTCTTACGTCTGTCGTTAAGGAACTATTATTTCGCAATCAAGGTTATGCTGTAACAGATGTCTATCGCAAGCTTAAGAATGAATATTTTGTACGCTCGTAGAAAAGATATATCATAAGAGTTATAGTCTGATGTGCCTTGATGACTCATTGAATTAAAGGACTACCAGAATAAAACGGAACCTCATTAACCCGGACACTTTGGCTCCTGGGCAAATTATCCGTAAAAATATAGCGTCCGGATTATTGAATCGAATCTTTCATAATGGCAAGTTTGATTTGAAAGTTCTGTTCCTAACAAATTTCGTCCTACAGGTGAAGCATCCGGATTATTGGCGTCCAAGCTAATTAGGCTAAACTGTATATGTGTGGTTTCTATATGACCTTTTTGCTCCATCCCCTGGACGGTCTCTTAAAATGGGTTAGACTATATTCAGTCGAGCATCATTAAACCGGACGCCCATAACCGGTATTTTTCACCTTCCACAAGAGATTTCTAGATTGCAAAATTTTAAAATTGAATTAATCATATGATAGGTTCAATTCACTAAACCGGACCATTCTTTCATCCGAGCAATATGCTTGGGAACGACAGTGATGCAATACTGTATCCAAACTACAGAGGTGAAATTATTCATTAATATTTGACTAGATGGTTTTTTTTAGCTTACTTGCTTGATAGTGCATGTGTTAAAGTGTCATTACCAATTGTATCGAGTAATAATTCCTTACTTATTTCATTTGTATCTGAATTGTAAACTCAGGGCGCGTATTGTTCAGCAAAGGGTAGCTTTACTTCTCCACAACCCTCGACTCAGCCGTTGTACCTTCAGAGATTTCTGTTCGCCTTATATTTGTGTATTGTCTTTTGATTTTTCTGATCTATTTATACCTATAGGTATCTGTGATTCTTCACATTGAATTTATCACGTCTCTGATTGTCTAAACGTTAAAGTGTCTGCTGGAACCATAAAGAAGTTGAGTTACTTTTGTTTATCAATTTATCTGACATAGTTAGTAATTTCCACTATCACCGGCAGTTCTTCATCCGCAGAAATAGAGCTCATTGCCATTAGCAAAATTCTTTCTGAAGCTATTGCAAACATCCTTCTGCTGATTTACTTCAATCATCGCCGATCTGAAGACACTTAAGATTATTTATCAGAGGCTTTACGACGCTGCTCTTCACGGATCATAGTCTTGACACTACAAAGTTCAATGACATAATTGTTACAAAACGTATGGAAATATTCGCTTTTTTGAGTGTATACACGTAATTCATTTTTTTTTTCAAGTTTTATCTAAACTTGCCACAAAATGGCATCGTGACATACGACGTTGCTGTTAGAATTTTATTACTATACTTCGGCCTTATGTGTTTAATTTTTACCGCAACGTCTCATTTTTATTTTATTTAAACACAGAAATACCAAATACGCTAAAAGTCTTCATATATTACTCTCTTTTATGGACTTCTAAAAGAGTGTAATAATTCTCACTTATCAAATAATCATTGATGATAAAATAAACAGAAATAATCTAAAATGAAAGATTAATTGTTACTTAATTGGTTGCCATGGTATATGGTAGATTCAAAAAGGAATTATGGTCATATGAGATGGGAAGGTCGTGGGTTCAAATTACGTCAAACGCAGCTGGGTTTTCCAGTTCTTCTGATGAGACGGGAAAACCCATTTCACGGTAGCTGTAGGCACGTTAAAGAACCGAATTTCCATGGCCATGTAAGAATAGCACAGATCTGAGCTTGGCGCCATAAAACTTGAGATCTAGAGTTTACTTAATTCTGAGAATTCTTTTCAATTTTAGACTCTCGGCCAATCAGAATTCAGTATTCTATGGAGTTGAGAGAATTCGCGGATTCAGTATTCTATGGATTTGAGAGAATTCGCGGATTCAGTATTCTATGGAGTTGAGAGAATTCGCGGATTCAGTATTCTATGGAGTTGAGAGAATTCGCGGATTCAGTATTCTATGGAATTGAGAGAATTCGCGGACTTGAATTAATTCTTGATTTGTATGGTGCTCAGCACAGGTGCCCTTCCCCTGTATTTGGCGACATCTTTATATGATTAAAAGATTCCTTGTCTGAGAAATTAAACAATTATTCCACAGTCAATAAGATAACAAAAGGACGGGACAAACGTTGATGAGCTATTAAATATTAATCGTTCTTTGAATAGATAAGCGTACCTTTCTCTAGGCATACACCTACTGTGTTATCATGTAGAATTAGTTTTTTAGTGTAAAGTCATACATGCGTTTCTTACAATTTTTCTATTTCACTGAAGTATGATGTTAAGGATTATCTTATGTGAAACACCGTAATCGAGAGCGGGAGATGAATTTGTATCAGCAGGCTTTTTTTCAAATCCTCTAATGTTATTCACTTCAGTATGTGCAATGTTTATAAAATGAATGAAGTATTGTTTAAACCAATGCAATATAATAAGTGTTAATAATTTTACCGCTGCGGAACACGACAGAGGTTTCTAATATAAGAAAATGACCAAACAACTGCGTTTCTTAGGATTGAAAGGGTTAAACAAGGAATCATAAAATGATCAAACTTATTTCTAAATCAGTATTTACAAAGACAGTTATTGCGTAACATGTAATCTCTGAGAAGGAAGTGAAATGATACAAGCTGTCAATGCACTGCACTGTTATCTCTCCCATGCCGCATTAAATCCTTGTGTAAACGTTGATTGTGTACTTAATCAGGCTTTCTGTGTGGTAATATTTGAAATATTAACAGGAAGACGCAAATGTTTGGCAAAGCACAACCAAATTAAAAACTGTTTATGGTGTAAACCTCTTAATGCTGTTTCAGGAAGCTAATGAATCTCAACTGAGGGGTCAAATCCTATAACTTCTGTAAGGAACGAATCAGAACAAAGCAATGGTAATACATGTATAAATTATCGGTCTTCATGGAGAGTGTGTAATATCTTCTTTTTAAATAATAGACACTCTTAGGTCCGAGCGAGGGTATAGGATCTGCCCTCTTGATAAGTTTTCATTAGATGTTTCGATCACACGTTATAGAAAAATCTTTTAGACTTAATACTGGAAAACAATAACATATTATACAATTAATCACTCTGTATGAGGTCAACATGGTGAAATTATGACCCGAGGCTGGACCAACGAGGTGACCTGACCTGACCGAGGCCAAAGGCCGAGTTCAAATTAGAACATAACCGAATGCTGCTGAAGACTTTCAAATTTTGGCTTAAATATGGCACATAAAGCAATTGACCATGAGGCGACTTTAAATTAATATTACATTCATGAGAGGGTGATATTGCATTTTTCACCCCGAGGAAGCATTGTTGACCGAGGCGAAGCGGGGGTTGACCATGCATTCCGAGGGTGAAAATCAAATGCAATATCACTCTCTTATGAATGTATTATTTATTTTATAATACCGAGTGTCATATTTGTAACTTTGCTTTCCATTCTTTCATTCCTAATTACACTATTATGTACTCGACACTTATCTGAAACAAACATAGTTTTGCATATATGAGCGTGTCGACGTACTACGTCATTGCCACAAGTGTGATGACGTATGCTATGCACACTTGAACATCGGCGAAGGTGATAATTTTTAAATATCACCCTGGCTTCTTTATCTTTGTGACATTCAAAATTGTTGTATGACTCTCAACCAATCAAATTATAGGATTCTAACAGAATAACAGGATAAAACCTTTTACTTGACTCTGTTTAAGTGTAGGTGAAGTATTGTTTCATCACCAGTTAATCGAATATCTTGGAGTTTATGAGGACTTTACTTTTAGAAAACCAGTATCATATATCCCTTCTTTTCATTTGCGAGAGTGCAAATAAAAGTTAATGATATAGGCCTCAATTTCATCAGGGACGTACATATCATGTGTTATGTACGTCCCTAATTCATCTAAATGTCGAGTCAGAAGGATGAACAAGAACATGATTTTTGTGACCTATCACTCTCCAGGTAACTTACAAAATAAAATTCTCTCGCAGTTTACTGTATTACTATGGATACTACAGATATGGATATATTTTCCATTTCAGTAAATCCCAATGATACTTACATATGTATACATTATGTTTCCATATTTTATCGGTGCCATTCCATCAAGAATCAGGAGACTGAGTGTACTATCCTATTTGGGCTTGAGTAAAGAGTAACTGACCTGTACTTTGTTGTATCTATCTCTGATCCTTTGAGCCATCAAAAAATCTTAACCACCAGGATCCGATTAGCAAAAAGCTTATGATAATAAAATTTTTACCCATAATCGTTTGATCAATATATCGACACAACAATTTAACAGCGCCTCCATTATTTGAGTGATATCTTCAGTACAAGACAAATATGATATATTCTAACATCTGTAATTGGCACTAAGTCATTCAGTCCTTTACAGAGCCGGTCATTGCACCAATATAGGCTACTGGTGCCATGACCGAAGGGTCATGGGTTGGAATTTTCCGACTGCGAATTGACCAATTCCCTGATCTACAGTGGGTGAGACGGGAAACAAGAAAGTCCCGTGTCAGCAATTAGCCGTTCATGTTCACTTGCTTTATTGGAGTTTTGAGTATAGGTAACACACTTATGATTTCACAGCGATAACAACTGCAATAGGAGCCGCCATGACATATTGGTAAGAGTGTTTGCCTTCTGATTGCGGGTCGTCCGTTCGAATCCAAGCCCCGCAGCGATTGACTGTGTCCTTCTTTCGTTTGAGAAAATAAAAACCGAGATCCCGTGCGACTGTAGTTGTCGCCGCCATAAAGAACCCTTACTGTTCTTGGAATTTCAACTTCATTAATGCCGAGCAAAGGTACATGCTACCTATGCTCGGCATTAATGAAGTTAAAATTCTATGCACACGGTGATGTCTACATATAAGTGAAAGATTCTTGAGTGGGTCGATAAACAACAATACAACTAACAAACAACAAACGGACAACTGATGAATTTGATAAAGACGAAAAAAGACATCTACCTCTTACATTTTATCCTAATATCCGTGTCACAGTTAATGTAATCACATTCGTACGCCCTCATTGTTCATTGAACCAAAGCGCAAGTAAGTCAGAATCAGAAACATTTCACCTACATTCGATGTCGGCTCGAAATGAGTGCGCGCAAGCTTGTCCAAGTTGGACGAAAAAAGGAAAAACAGCTATTCAACTTAGCAAGTAATTTCTAGGACAACAGAAGACTAAATAAGATATATAATTAAGAAATAAGAGATATTGGCCTGTCTGAATCTTATCAGATCTGTGATTCTATATTGAGATAACTTGTCAGAAAGACTCAATATAAGACTTTGTACGAAGAACCTCGATAAATAACAATGTCTCATTTACAAACAATAATGCCCTGCAAATCCATTAAAGTAATCCATATCTCATTTGCAAAATTCGTCGCCAGCTTGATACCGAATTATACATGGGACTTATGTGACCGAATGAATCGAGCTTTCATAGGAATACTTATAAGTTCAGTCGCGGGAGGCCAGTGATCGTTCGTAGGGTATATTTGTAAAAGGGCACTCTTCTCCATTGCTGCGAAATGTCAGCCATCATTAAATGTAGTTAATTGTTTCGTAGTCAAATTCCTTTGTTAAAAGCATGTACTTATTAAATCTTATTTACACAAGATATGAATATTTTATTGTTTCTTATTATTTATATAGTTATTATGATCAAATATATTTCGTTCGGTGGCCAGCACATGATGATATATTTCATATATTTAACCTTTATATTGTATGATTTGGATAGCTAAGAACAAAAATGCTGACATATGACAACCGCTTCAGATCTATAAGGGGATATATCCCTGTGGAAAGCTGATGTAGCCACGGCATTAGAGTGTCCGATTAACGGCTGAACAGCTGTGTGATAAAAAATCACCGGAGACGGTGGACTCCCCGTGTAAAAAAATGGTTTTGAAAAAAAAGGTATTTAAAAAAAACAAATAAAATAAAAAACGCCTCGGCGAGCCATTGAATTAAATAAAATAATTAAAACTACCTCTTTTATGCTACTTAAATGCATGATTCACAAAATGTTGTTGTTTTTATTAACTCGGGAATTAAGAGACCATATGTCATTTCTGACCAATTTGATCTTTCTCTTGAATGGTCTCTTAAAACAAATTCAGACTATATCACGTATCAGTCAACATCACTACTCAAAGCAAAAATAATTCGTTTTATGTATGAATTAGAAACACATTTCTTCCAAGTAAAAGCATTTTTTGTATTCTTATTTATATCACTGGGTGAAAAATCCAGTTTCCAAAGCAGGGAAACTACATGGAAACA
>JACSZP010038989.1:0-17707 GCA_016161895.1 Pinna nobilis | reverse complement strand
AAGAATGATATTCGATTACTTCCGCAATCAACATAACACCACAAAATGGGTGCCATTACAAAAAGAGGTTTACTAATTTTTATTTTATGGATGCATGCTGTTTATTTCACAGGTAAGGGATTGATCCAATATTAAATTCCACACTTAAAAGATGAAATGCTAATACGAATAACCCTTGTATCACCTTATTTACTAACCCTCATGTCAGATACATGTATATGATTTCGTATCTATAAGTAGAATTAGGTGGATATATCATAACCACCTTGTATCACCTCCTCAACTAGCACTCATGTCAGATATATATGATTTTGCTTCTATACGTAGAATACTTTGAGTAAATCCTGTGCACCATGTATCACCTCCCTTGCCCGTATTCACGTTAGATATGTAATTTCGTATGTATAAGTTGAATGTTGTGGGGGAAATCCTGTACACTTTGTATCACCTCCCATACTAGCACTGGTGTCAGATATATGATTTCGTATTTAAAAGTAGAATGCTGTGGGTATATTCTGTGCACCATGTATCACCTCCCTTGCCAGCATTCATGGTAGGTATATAATATCTCATCTATAAGTAGAATGCTGTGGGTATATTCTGTGCATTTTGTATCACCTCCCTTATTAACACTCATTTCAGATCAGAGACGTATATAAAACAGAGACTGGTAACTTCCTATTCTCTCTATTGATCCGTCGTTCGCGACGGAAGTGACGATCGGTGCCTTTCATTGTTAACATATATGGATAGCTTATTTACCGAGGTGTTCCTAACGCTCTTTTGAAAGATGAGATTTCTATGCTTGCTCGTAATCAGTCAACCACGATTAATTGAGTCCCTATTTGCATCAAAATGTGTTTTATACAACTGTTATTAATGCTAAACTGTTTGAAGCTAATTGGCAAAGTATTTCGTTCTTTACTTTTCTATAAAAGCCCGATCTCGTCTAGATAGTTGGGAACAACAGCGGGCTTGTGATCTCGCGAGAGTTTGATAGGCCCCTAGTCTCTGTGTTATATACGTCTCTGTACCAGATATATGACTTTGTGTCCATAAGTAGAATGTTGTGGGTAAATTCTGCTCACCTAGGCAAACGTAATATCACTTCGTGTGAAAATGAAAGTTAAAAATACTTTTCTGTTAACCTGTCAATGTGCTCTATAATACATCATATCGATGTTATGTTAACGATTACAGTGTACGTGGATGGGTATGAAGTTATATGATTCTTTTTACTCTCAAATTAAGGTCTTTGACATGCGAAACTTAATGTGCAAATTTAAAAAAAAAGATGGTCGATTCTTTTAGGTCACAAATTTATAATGTCGTTGGCTTGTATATATTGTTTTTAATAAAAGAGGTATGCAAATTTGTAAAAGTGATAAATTGCATGTTAGACTTTACAACGTTTTACAAGTAGTAATAACTTAATGTTTTAATACAAGTTAATCCCGTTCTATTGACTAATTATGCAGTGTAATCCCGGTTAATGTGAGAGTATTTTGATGCCCCTTGCTAAATTACTTAATTACTGTTTCAAACCACCCTTGAAAACCCTGTTTATTTGATAGAAAAATGCATTTCTTCATATTAAGAGGTGCGATTGTAAACAATAAAACGGTGGTGAAAGTTGTGGTTCAGGGACTAGTGTGGACGCCTTCTGGTACAGAGGTCGCGATGATGAATCCTCGCCATACTGCTGTTGTCTTTTCCTGTTCTGAAAAAAAGCAGGTCGCGTGTCACAGTAGGTGTCGGCATGTTCAAGAATCATCGGTTGGTATAATTAACGTTCTAGTTAACCCTNNTTTTGCTAAACCACTTTTGAAAACCCTGTTTATTTGTTAGAAATATGCATTCCTCCATATTACAAGGTTCGATTGTAATAAATAAAACTGTGGTTCAGGGACTAGGGTGTTCGCCTTCTTGTCCAGAGATCGTGATGATCAATCCTCGCCGTACTGCTGTTTTCTTCCCTTGTTCTGTATTAAAAAAAAGAAAAAAACCGAGTTCTCGTGTCACAGAAGGTGTCGGCCATTCAAGAATCATCCCTGCCCTATCACCATAAGTTAACCCCCCCCCCCCCCAGTAAAACATCAACAATATAACAACATAGAATAAACCTACGTGCATGGTATGCCGATGTATATCAATGTAAATCTATTGCGTCATGTCGCCAGTACCTGCGCGTCCATTTATTTAAAGTTGTATTTTTGTTTAACGAAATCATAGCTCAAATAGATACATTGCTCGTGTTTTTAGTAACTTTAATAGATTTTCAATTTTTATATTTAGGTTTTTTTGGAAATTATTTCAGAACTTTTGTTTTTATTTTGGCCCTGTTGCCGTCTGTCGTTTCAGTTTGGAATTTTGAATTCCCGGTTGGTATCATTTTTTTATTTTATTTTACTTTATTTTTACTTTATTCAAGTTTAACCCTATACATATAAAGTGTCTCTAACGTGTTGTGAATTAAGTCATTTTTTGCTAAAATTCCAGTAATTTTATTGTTCATTCAGTTACTGTTTGGATTTTAAATTGATTGAAATACATAAAATTTTCGACAATATACAAAATTTGTGTTTTATCGGATTGTTAACTTATTTAAGCAACGATTGTTACATAACTTTTCGATATAAATTATAAATTTGATAGAACAAATATGTGTTTAGACCATAAACTTATGTACAGTAAAGTCAAACCAAGGTTTACAACCTTGGAAGTTATCGAAAGTCTGTCTATTCTCATTGAAAGCTTTTCGAAAACACATGTAAGACCACAATACACAAGTGTTCAATTTTAGCCCAGCCATTTGTCCTTCTTAAAATCGAAGTTTCACTTTATTTTTTTCAGATTCATCTGCTCAATGTAATACGACAATCGACGGTTCCGTTGGTTTTGGAACAATTACGTCACCAAACTACCCTGAAAGCTACCCAAATAATCTACTCTGTACCTGGATTATAACTGCTGTGCCAGATGCTAGAATTAGTTTGCGCTTCGAGAAATTATCCACAGTATGTGCATCAGATACAGTTTCGGTCAGTGTATTTACTACTAAATGCTCATAATGTAAGGATGAACACATTTGAATATTTGTTTTACTGTCTGGTCTATTATTCAAGAGAGATTAGTGTTCAATTTCAGCCATGATGGATTTTGATGTAATAGTAATACAGTGGTAATACAGTGGCGCCTCATTTATTAGAACGCCTTCTTTCTCGAAGTAAATTGTATGAATAAATGAAGCGATCGGAGTGTTGAAGCATATTTCTCTTTATTATTTTACATTTTAAATTGAAAAACCCTCCCCCAGTAAGTATTTTGTTTGGAAGGTGAATTATATTGGATTAATAAAACTTGATTACAGTTCTGTAAATATTTGTTGATTACCCAGCATTTATCATAGATTACAAATACTATGATATGTTTACATTTTGTCGCTTTCAAAGGCATTTTTTTTTCTGAATATGTAATAAAGAATTCTTAACTACACACTAACGTTTCAAAGCATTCATTATTGTAATATATCAAATAACACTTTCAGATATTTGATGGGCAGAATAATCTACAATATGAAGGATGCGGAACAAATATCGAAAATAAAACTGAAGTTCCGATTTCATCAACTAACAATGTAGTTGTAAAATTCGTCACTGGTTATACCGAAGGTTCTATCGGATTTAACTTGACATGGAATGGTAACTTATTACGGATACTATAATTTAATTTGTAGCTATGCTCAAACACAATCTTTAAAAATCCTTTGCGAAAAGAGTCTATGTACGGAAAAGTGCTTTGAGTTTATTTATTTTCTTATGTTTTATATTAACGCATCTGACGACAGAATTTTAAGTCATGACGGAGCTTTGACTTTCAGGATACTGGCAGAGCATATTGTTACGTAGCGATAGAAATCCAAACAATGCATTAATCTATTGCAAGAAGTCAACAAAAGTTTCCAGCGAAATTGACTTTCCATAAATTCGGCTGCTTGGTTGAAGAAAAGGGCATCTAAATAGGGTCTAATAGCTCTCTGAACCAGGTGATTTAAAACCTATATTCTTAGTAACTTTAGTAGATATTCTTATTTACTTGTCATTCATGAAAACAGAGCTTCTTATAAATCAGCACAATTTTGCAAAGAATCTAATGAGCACAGTGCCTTATCTCTAGAAATAATGTTTTCAGTGTGTGGTGGAACATTTGTAGACACAGAAGGAGCCATTAGAATGACGCAGTTAAACGTCCCAAGTAGCAAGATGTTGGTTTGTTCATTCCATTTAATTCTTCCAGACAATACCGTTATGCAAATTGATTTCTCTGGCACTGACTTCACATCCACAGATGGCAACTGTATGATTGCCGTCCGATACAAGGTATATTACAAATATTTTTAAAAAATCCTAAAACAGTTGAAAGCTGATTCAACTAATCAAAGAACCGATTGTACGCGTGGCCCACAATGAATATCTGGACGCTTTTTTTGTGCGTAATAAGGCGCGTCCAGCTAAAATAATATAGGGATAAATGTAAAAATATTGATGTTTGAGGATATATCACTCCGGCAGCAAATATCCTGAACAGCCCTCCTTGAGTGTAGTTCTCCACTATGGTTAAGGGGAATGTGATACTCTTGTTAAATGTAAATATCTAAATTGAATGACCATGGGCAGGTACTTTCCTATGGCGTAGATCATTTTTCTTGAACTGCATTTGGTTCATTTTCCGCAAAATAAACAGGTTTACCGTCGTAGTGAAAATGCTGATGTGCAGAATAATCGTTCTAGTAAATTTATTAACTTACTTATACTTACTTTATTTTCTTACGTATACGTAGTATTATTATACATCGGTTTTATCTCGATGGGACTAAATACGTATTCGAGATATTGGGAAAATCGACTCATTAAATATCAAGTCATGAGTAGTATTTTACTAGAATTTTTGATATGAGGAAATAGTTTGAGACTTTGAGAAAAAATCGATAGAGCGAGAAATTCGACTCAATGTAGTTCGACTCATTGGGGTCTTACTGTATTTGATTTTTGGCTGATGTATCATGATTCATTTTTTCAAATTACATTTTGTAATCTTTTAAGACGTTTATTTCGAGTTTAAGTTAGAGAGAGAGAGAAAGAATAAGAAGAAGAAGAAGAAGAAGAAGAATTGTTTACAAAATATTCTCTTGTAAACAATGATTGCATATGTGTGCAGATTTCAATATCGAATTTAATTTATTATAGAAAGAAGGTAGCACAGTAGATGACCTGGACTGTTCTAATTTAGGAATGTTGGTTTCCACAACAAATGAAGTCATTGTAGACCTGACCATGACACCTGACACACCAGGCTTTAGTGCCCATTTCCAACAAATTGGTATGAATCTAAATTGTTATAAGTGTTTTGCTGTGTATTATTATCATAATGTTTCATATATGTGCTAATGAAAGCAATAATCTTGTACTACCAAAAAACGATGGTAGAATACATTTTATGTTTATTATGCTATTAGTCTACTTTCTATAACCTTTCAGTCAGAATTCAAGGTGGTGAATAACGAGCTCTGCCCTTTTTATCGAATAAAAACAACTTACCTTGCTGGTAATTTAAAATGCAACGCATTAGCTGCTTTTATGGAACTCCTTTCTCAATAATTAAACAAGCTATAGCCAACAACACACATTACCAATATCAATGGTTATGTTGAAAATAACTTAAGCAATATTGTAAATAAATATGATATTTTGTGATGATAATGATAGTAGAAATAACTATATCATATTTTATAAATATTTTACTTGTTGTTATTCTTGATTGTAAAAGTTCGTATTTCTGTTTATAAATCCCGTTCCACTGGAAGGAAGTTCATTTTGAAAAAAAGACATCGTTTTGGGATAAATTATGGCATACAATGAATTTGTATAAATATAACATCTTTTTTTACAGAGTGTGGTGAAATTTTACGTAACACTTCTGGTACAGTTCAGAGCCCTGTTTATCCGAGATGGATCGGTTACAATGCAAACTGTTCCTACAATTTTGAAATCAGTGGTACGGGAAATTCTATGATACACCTCATGTTTATGGTTATTGATATCCCATGTGATGGATTTGAACAGTTACAGGTAAATTATGTTAAAGATTTTTTTTAATATATTTTTCAAAAAATTGCTTTTTTTTAATTTGTAATCTAAAAGTGACGCTAACATGGCAACACGGACATACTTAAACGTGGGTGAAATTTGAGCACAGATAGGGCTTTGCTTTGTTTTCAATCGAAATCGACATTTTACCGAACTCGTAGGGTTTCTATTGAACATTTGCGACGGGTGTGGTATACCAACAGGGGACGCTGACTCCTTCCGGACACCTGGTCCCATCCCGTTAGGGATTTGCAGTTGTTTTCCACGTTGAGACCGTCATCATTCTAGACTTGTCGTATTAATTTTTTAAAATTTGGATTTTTTAATATCCTTCGATACTTCTTTAACTTTTCTTAGTTGGATTATGAAAATTGCTATTAAAAGTTATCAATTGCAAAACGAACAAATTTGATGAATAAACACGAACCTTCCACAACTCAGAAGTAGCATCAGGTGCCACGGATGAAAGGCGTATCCTGCGGAAGGGTCACGCTCCCCGCGAGCAGAGACGATTCAACTCATAAAATCAAACAAGTTATTCAGCAGCAAAACATTGTAGTTGCAAACAAATTTATTACAGCGAAAGTAAATGTTGCAAAATGTTTACATTTAATGTAATTTGTTAATTCGTTGTGACAACAGTTTTCCATTTAGTAGTATGTCTTTTTGTTTAAAAAATGAGCATATGTAGAAAATGCCCATGGATATCCTATCATCTGTAATATGAAGAACTCCGTGTACAGATAAAAAAATCTCATGTACAAAAAGAATATAAAACTAATTCCAAAGTTATTTCAGGTAATTAACATGCAAAGCGAAGACCCAATTACTGTCTGTGGAGGGAACTCTTCAACGTCTATATAGATGTCGGAAGCCGTTTACTTTTCCGGTCGGTTAAAGATACAATAAGTATACGATTCAAGGCTGATTATACCCTTGTTGGTAAGTGTTTAATTTTTTTTCAAGTTTATATTGGTTTAATTACACGTGTATGAGATATCATTGATTTAATTATTCAATTTGTAGAATCTTTTCAAATTATCTGAAAAAATGCATAATTCATGTCTCTAAGGTCTTCAAATCAAATAGCACTATACATAGCTTACTCGGTTGATATATATCAGTAGTCATCCGGTTTTTACTAACAGTGGAACCCCACTTATATTGAACCTTGAGATATTGAAATCAGAGGCCGTAGTGGCGGAGTGGTAAGCGTGTTCGACTTCGAATCGAAGGGTCCTGGGTTCGAATCCGGGCAGCGCCGTACGGTTGGCCGTCCCTGTCTTTCGGATGAGACAGTAAAATCCAAGGCCCCGTGTCACGTTGGCACGTTAAAGAACCATCAATGCTCTACGGCCAGTAGTGCCGAGCCGGCATGGGCAAAATTTATCGTCCTTCGCCTCCGTATGAGTTAAATAATCTTGAGTGGGATGTTAAACAACAATGTAATTCAATAAATTACAAAACATTGAGATCCTGCTTAATTTGCAATAATTTTACCTTGCTGGGAATACTTTGGCTCAGTGATCAGCGTGTTCACCTTCTGATCGTGCGGTCGGGGGTTCGAATCCGCGTCGCACTGCTATTGGCTGTCCCTTTCTTGTGCATGAGACAATAAAAACCGATTTTCTGTGTCACGGTAATGTCTCCATATAACTGAAATATTATTGAGTAAGACGATAAACATTAATACACAGATCAAACAACCAATTTCTTGGTAAAACTACTTTATTAATATCTTAGTTATTTTGAAAACCCTATCTCTTAGAAGAAAAAATGCCCTCCCCGTGGTGTCAATTTATATGTGTTCGACTATAGTTGTAAAATTTCTTGGAATGATACTTGATTGGGGTTCAAATCAATATTATAAAATATGAGTCATACCTTTAAGATGATAGACTATACATATAAGATTGATTTAGATTGATAGATGATATAAAACATTTCAAGTTGAAAAGTTAATAACATTTCATAGAAAAATTATAATAATCACTTTATCTTTGGCCTCAGCCAAAAAATCTGTAATGGTTACAATACAGTTACAGTTATCATTATGAAATGAAGTTCAATTCCGATACTCTCCCTAAAAGCAATGATTTTTAAAAACGTTTGAGAGTTTTCGTTAGCAATTTTCTTTTTTCTTCGTATTGAATCAGCTGTAACTTGACACACTTCGACATTATAAGCGATACCCCATACAAGCCCTTTAACACAGTCAACAGAATCGGCTTCGTCAAGTGGGTTGTTAGAAAAGATCAGAATATACATACAATATATATGTATATATAATATAAGTATTTCTCAATAAAAAAATCAGTTTCCAAATAATAAACGTTGTAATATTTAACGTTTCATTCCGCGGTTGGCCGTCCCTGTATTTTTGATGAGACAGTAAAAATGGAGGTCCCATGTCACAGTAGGTATTTGCACGTTAAAGAACCCTACCTGCTCTATGGCTAGCAGTACCGAGCACAGGCAAAATTTTGTCGCCCTTCACCGGCATACGGTGACGTCTCCATATGAGTGAAAGATTCTTGAGTGGGACGTTAAACAACAATAAAAAAAATAACGTCTCATTATCCAGACAACTTTCAAGAAAAAGCCCAAAGAAAAGTATGGAGATCTTTAGCTTAAAAGACATGAGAATAAGATGAACAACAGGTGAAGTTAATACATGCCAACAATGAATGCAATAATAATATGCAACTACCGGTGTTCATCTTCCCTAATGATATATACATGTATTGGCTAACATCTTTTTAGAAAACTTTTCATTTTTCTTGTATTTTTTTGTATTCTCTGAAAAGCATCAATTTATTGTAAGTAAGAAAATAAAATCGGGAAAATATCTTTACTTTCATTCGTTTTATTGGCTCTTCGTTGTTTCGTGCTGTTGTATGTATAATAGTAGTATAGTAGTATTAAGATTAGGTAAAGTGTACGCATTCCAGGCGTCTGTATGTTTTTTTTAAAGTTTAAATCATCAGTCAATTTATCTAACATCCATTTACATAATTTCCAAATGTTCTCTTCTAGCATACGATGGAACCCGGACTCAACAATCTTCTGTCTCG
Organism: Pinna nobilis; assembly: GCA_016161895.1. NCBI lineage: Eukaryota > Metazoa > Mollusca > Bivalvia > Pterioida > Pinnidae > Pinna > Pinna nobilis. The sequence goes on along the minus strand of JACSZP010038989.1, from coordinate 8,487 downwards.
TCTAGCACGCCAATCGATTCAGTCTCTTCAACACTAAATGGTAGATAACTGACTTAATTTTGCGTAAAGATAGATTATTCAAAAATAGTGCACGTGTATCAAACTTTATCTTACAGCTTTCTAAATATTGTTGGTAACTCTTATCAAAGATCGCGCTCATTTTCAATTAATGCATGTGTAGGGATATAGTATTCTAGTGGTGGATCCATGGTGGAGCGGTTTCTTTCAGTTAGTGAGGTGTTAGGTTCGAATGTCGGTGAAGACAATTGGCATTTCATATTCTTCGGATTAGACAGCTAAATTAAGGATCCTTTGTCACAGAGAGCGTCGACTCGTCATCGATCCATTACTGCAAAACTGCCTGAAATGCCAAGGATAAGCAAAAGTTGAAGTCTCCATAGAAGTGAAATGGGAATGAAACATTTAAAATCAACAATATATTGGTTATCTTTTACTTGCTCCTTTTACCTTCAGAGTCTTTCGGCTATAAAATGAAACATACTGATATCAATTTCGGACGAATTGAGGCCAATGCATTCGGTTGTTCTGCAAAAGTTGTATATTAAGAGAAAAGATACATATAAAGACTTATTATCTTTATTTAGACGATCATATTTAGCGTATTTGTGACAAACAGCAATTTAACATGGCCCTTACACAGAGATGACCATTAAGGCTTCATTTATGACTATACACATATATATTTAAGTAAGTAAAATTGTTATTTCATTTGTTAGTGCCTATAATAGCTGGGGCTGCAGGAGGGTCGGCTGTGATTGTCATCGTTATTATTACCGTCATCGTTTTCTGTTTTGTCGGAAGGTAGGTACCTTAGCTATTAAAAGTACGAAATTTTTTTTATTAAATTCAATTTTATCCTTCTTTAGTTACACTTTACAAAACAATTACTGAATACTGCATACTGTAATTTTCACCCTAATGGACTTATAAACAGTTTCTTGCCGTTTTAAATTTCTCCAGTCTTGTCATAGTTCTATTCAATGAATTTGTCGTTTTAAACTAACCAAGTTTTGAATTCGCCAACTGATGATTTAGGCGAAAGGGCAAAATTCAAAAGGGGCGAAAATGTCCCTATATAATACTCTTTGTCCCACAATAATCGGTAACTTCTTTTCTTGAGGGATTTAGAAATCGACAAAATTCCATTATTGGTTTTAGTATTTTTCCGAAACGAGGAGAAGAGATTTTGATCATTAACAGAAAAAGAACTAATGCACAGACGATAATAACAACCATTAAGTGTTCTTTTTCTTCAAATAGTAATATTCATAATTTAATCGAAACAATACGTCATTGTCTCAAAACCAATAGTTTTATTTGTTTTAGATGTGCATCCCTCCGAATTGAAAATTTCCTTCATTTTACTTTGTTATTTTTTTTACTGTAAACTTTATTTACTTTGATTTTCCAATTCGTTCCTAATTTTCCCCATCCAATTCTATTTTACGTCTTCCATTTCTTTCTACTGATTTCCAATTTTGTATTTCTTTTGCGCAATTTACAATGTACTTTTTATATGTTCTTTAAGTTCTGTTTTTCTCCATCATTACTTCATAATTAGTTTTTTAATGTTCTATTTTTTCGGTTTTGTTTCTTTCCCAATTTTACATAACCCATACATTTCTGTTATATTTTAAGTGCCAGGGCTTTGACATGTTATATATAATTTCGCCATATCAAGTAATACACTTTGATACTAATACATTTCAGTTTTTGGCGTTTTGCCGCCAATAGCTTAGATCTTACGATAGCCGTTTGGTTCAGATTCTCTGAAAGGCAGAACCGGTAGAGAAATGTTTTCCACGGGGATTTTCTACCTGCTAAGACTTCTGTAGTTCCGTATTTTATTTGTTTAGTATTGTTATTCCATTATGCAAGTCCTGTGGCTATCTGAATTTTTTTTTCTTTTTCCTCAATCAGGAGAAAACAGCCTCAATCTTCATCGAAGGCGGATATCGACGAGCCGGGACAAAAGAAATCAGAACTTGGAAAAATCAGCGACCTATATTCTGCTCCAAACAAGGGCTTTGACGAGGCAATGCCCCCAGCTGTTGTGACAGAGAATATTGATTTGTTCGACTACAACACTGCATCTGGGAAAGATATTTCTTCAAAAACTTATCCAGGAGTGCAACAAAAAGATGTATATGCTGTCCCGAAAAAATATTTCGATAACAAAGAAGGTATATATCAAGAAACGACCGAAGGAGAATACGATATACTTCACAAGAGACGGCAGAAGAAAATGGATAGCACTGATGACGACACATATGACGTATCACAACGTGACGACAATCCTTACAACGTCACAACGCAAGTGTCATCACATGACGTTGATGACTTATATGGCCATGCAAAGCAACGCAACGCTGACGATAATGCATACGATACTACCAACAACGTTCGAAAAGGAAGATAACTTGTGTTCGACATTAAAAAAGACATTTAATTGGCGTTTATGTGAAAAATTCGCCCTTTAAAGTACTTTAACTTCACTGTAAACGAATTTTAAATAAGACTATATGCAGATACGGAAATAGTTCTAGAATGCGACACAGTTGTACATGTCATTTACAGAATTGAACATTCGTCTCTTCTCTCCCTTAATTTTTTATGTAACCTTTTGACTTAGTTTTGTCATTTTTACGTCGTGGCCGAGTGGGTAGCGTGTTCGGCTGCAAATCGAAGGGTCCGGGTTTTGCATCCGCGCAGCGCCTCGCTAAGATTGGCCGTCCCTGTCTTCCGGATGTTACAGCAAAAACCAAATGCCTGTGTCACAGTAGGTTTTGGAATGTTAAACAACCCTTCCTGCTCTACGGCCATAAGTGCCGAGCATAGGCACAATTTGTCGCCCTTGACCAGCACATGATGACATATTTATATGCAGGAAATATTCCTGAGTGGGAGGTTAAACATGAATACAACATCAAAGATTGTAATATCAATTATTTCAAGATACTAAATTAATAAAATTAAGTGTTTCAAAATGGCAGATTTCATTTAAATTGAAATTGAATAGTCAGAAAGCCTCAATGATCTTTATTTTTCTAAATTCTCATCTAGATACAACATGATTTTTAAAAAAAACACAAACCATGTATTGTCCATACCATTTTGGATCCTAGAAACTGGACCTGTAATATCCTAACATATCATTACACCAATTCTTTTCTTCAAGTTACAAACCCCTTCACTGCGATTTGATCAAGACGGGCATGTTGTACGACTATATAGACCAAAATGTAAGTCTCGTATGTTAAACCAACATAATGGATTCATTGGTTGGTTGTATTGCTGTTAAACTTCCCACTAAAGTATCTTTCACTTATATTGAAACGTCACCTATGATCATGAAAGCTGAGAAATTTAGCCTGTGCTCAGCGCTTATGACCTGGGAGGGTTTCTAACGTGCCGATACATACTACGTCACGCACAGTACCGCGGTTTTTACTGTCTCATCCGAAGGACAGGAAACGACAGCGTGGCGCAGATTCGAAACCACGAACTAACGGCCAGAAGGCAAACACGCTAACGACTAGGCCACGGCGGTCCCACCACCATTACGACAAAGTTTTTCACAAAGAACATTCAGTATTCATTCTCCTCATACTAAATTACCAACAAAACGCAATTACCAATTTGCAAACAGCCCGCCGTAGCAACTAGGACATTCATTATACTTGTTGGATTGAAAATGCAGCTACAAGTTGCATATTGATGGTATTTATAGTTTCAGAATGTCAACGGAATAGAAGCTAAGTGTCTCGAGATTACAGATTACTTTTGTGTTCGGCCAAATGTACAATGGAACCTCGTTATTAAGATCACCTAAATGACTGGCTAAATTTGGTGTGATCCGTGAGGTGATCTTTTAAGTGAGGTTAAAATAGCCTAAAATAATGGTAAACAGACTGAATCCTGATGGTCTTAATAGCGAGGTTGTCTCCTAAGTGAGGTGGTCTTAAGGCGAGGTTCCACTGTATATCGTTAGTCTGAATGTTTCTTAACTGTCGTCTGAATACAACCCGTTTCTCAAAAGCATAAAGGGTACATTCTCTTTACACACTTGACATGAAACATGCATACAAAATTACAAAAAAATATTTCTCCACATTGCATACGTTATTACAACGATTTGATAAACACCGATACGTTGTGCTTGCATATTACTTGTAATGTCAAACCAACACTATCACAGTTTTTTCACAATGAATACCTGTTGTCTTTTGTTGGTAAAGTAATGCATCAGTTCGCCCCAGGTAAACACCTACAAAACTGCAGACTTAAGGATATAAAAATGAGATTGTATCATATTACATACCCCTGTATTATTTTCAAAGCGCTACACTTAAGAATCTTTTTATTAGAATCACGTTATGAAACCTGTTTAACACTAGATTAAAGTATGTAAGAATCGAATACCCAACTTTATATATATTGAATAATTAAACATATCTAATTTAATTTGGAAATATGTTTATTTGTTCTATAATATATCACCTGTCTGCCTGTATATGTCTGTCTACATCTACCTATCTATCTATCTATCTATCTATCTATCTATCTCTGTCCTTCGGATGAGACAGTAAAAACCGAGGACCCGTACGCGTGTCACAGTAGGTGTTAGTACGTTAAAGAACCCACCCTGCTCTACAGCCAGCAGTGCCGAGCATAGGCAAAATTTGTAGCCATTCACCGGCACACGGTGACGTCTCCATATCAGTGAAATATTCTTGAGTGGGACGTTAAACAACAATATCATACCATACCACACCATACCATCTATCTATCTATCTATCTATCTGTCTATCTATCTATCTATCTATTTATCTATCTATCTATCTGTGATAAAGATAAGTTTAATTTACAAACTATCCCTTATTCTGCCACATCCGATTTTAGAGTTTACACACTAAAGCATAATCGAAGTAATTGGAGCAAAACTACTACTGAGGTAAATTAACTTCCGCAATCATTTACAACGAGCAGATACACACTCAAAAATGGAAGTTAGTAAATATCGTTGATATTGTTGTTCAACATGGATATTCCGTCAACTTTTTTTACCTTGCTGATATTTTCAACTTTATTAGGTATGTATCTTTTTATAAACATTTGTACTCCGATTTAAATATTGGCGGTTAGGGTAGGGCAGCAGTATAAAGAAAGTAGAGGGAGTAGAACTTGTATGATACAATGAAGGCGGATATTAACATTTCTTCACTAATTGTCGATACGGTCATGATTATATATACGAGGACATTTGTGTGGGAAAATAATCATATATGAAGACAATTACATATCCTATATATGTATAAGCAAGTTATGAACATTGATGGATAGATATCACCCTCACTGCTGTTGCTTAATCTCCTTACCAAGAATCATACGTCATTCATACAGAAATACAATAAGGCTACACTTACATTGACACGAAGCAGTACATGTCACTTCCTTGTCAGGAATCACTCGTTTAACTCGTTAACGTTTAACTTTCTAATTATAAAAACAGATACAGCAAATTAAATTGTCGTTGCCATGGTTGTATTATTTCAATCATGGTTACACGGTGTGCAATGTTACAGTGCATCCTCCGTACCCTGAGTGTGTATGTGGGGTCTAATTCTAACTATGATAAATGTGCACTCTTTCCCTCGTATTTTTACTGTGTGCGAGTGCCACATCCTATCTTCACAAAAGAAGTGTGGGATAGGAAATCTAACCTAGTTAGTAAATTCGATACCATATTTTTTCATCACTCTTGGTCCATTCTGCGACGGCACATATATATATACAGTTTAATCTTTCTGTAAACTGTCCACTTGACTTTTGCCAAAGCGAGTTTTCATCGACTACCAATTAAAGATGCACAAAACAAGAAGTTTTCATTATTTCGAAGCGTTTATCGGGGCAAGTTGTTAGAGCATTATTGGGTTACATTGTTACAGCTTACTAAACGGAAGGTCTCATCTTCTGAATCTGAGTCGGAAACATACTTAAATTAGTACCATCAGCACTAAAGCATGTGGTGACAGTCGAAAGGATAGTATTGGACACAACGTGGAATCGGCGGACATCAGTGGCATAAAAAATGCGCAAGCGTCGAAACCAGGAACAGTTTAAACTGTGACTTCGGCCAAAGAGAAATGATATGTATTATGATATAAAAAGAATGTTTAAATGATTTTTTTTCTTGTTAGTTATTATCTGTCGGTTTTGAGTCCTGAAATATTTCATAATCTAGCAATTTAAAGCATAGGAAGGGGATATACTCGACTACTTTGCACTTTTCCTTGCAAAATTAGGATAAGATAAAAGAAATAATAACATAAATATTCGGGAATTAGTAGGAAAATGTATTGTGTGCCCCGACTTACCCTATACGGAGACCTCACCATATGACATTGAAGGACCACAAATTAGGATTTACAATGTATGTTCTGATAATTTTGGCCTTTAATATTTGTATTCAAACGAGCATGTGTTTATACTTTGTTTGGGTTTTCGCGTTGAGTCTATTTTTATTCCTCAGTTTGTCATGTTTTTCGGGGGTAGGATTTTCGAACATCGCTTTGTTCTTCTGCAATTTTATTCTTAAACGCGCCGACGCCTACTGTGACGTCGGTTTCTACGATATCAGCCGAAGAACAGGAAGTGCAAACCCGAACTAACGACCTCACATTGAATCTGAAGGCCAACACTCGACCATGGAGACCCGAAAACTACTAATGGAGGGTAATAGTTAACGCAGTGATAAATAAAATTCAATGCGTTCTTAAACTTACATAGTCTCATTTGAATCACTTTAGTATTCAATTATTCACTGTTGAGAGTAGACGTGACTCCATGGTTAGTCTGTGTGTCTTCAGATCGTGGGTTTGTGAGTTCGTTCGAACCCAATCGATAGAACGCCCGCTTTGTCCCGTTCTTTGGATGAGACAGTAGAGTTGAAGTTCCGCGTCACAGTAGATAACATCATGTTATAGAACTGTAATAACTTTATGGTCCGATGTACCGACCATAGACCAATAAACTTACCGCTCTTGGCCAGCATTCCGTGACATAACCATATCAGTGAAAGGTTCCTGGATGGGAATTTAATAATAATATAACCGAATATCTTTTTCCTTCCCGATACAGATAATTGCTTGTGATACCGAAAAGGATCGTGCATCTTTAAACTGGGAAGTCCAGGGTTCGAAATCAATCGAAAATCTATACATTACCCGCTTGTGAATGTTATGCATCACTTATTAGCATACCTAAGCAGGTTTCACGCTTCCTACAGTCTGTGACGTGGCTTGTTTAGAATGTTCCTGGAACGAAACAGTATAATGGTAATAGTATACACTGTTGTCTGGAATGTCCCGATAGAGATAAGACACATTACTCCTTACGTGTTTCAGAGTTGTCTACTTCAAGATAAGCTTTCTTGCTGTGCAAAAAAAATAAAATAAAAAGAAGTTCAACTCTTCTTAGTTTGGTAGGTTGTTGGTTTCATTTTTATTTAACATCTCACTTGAGAATCTTTTGCTTATATGGAGACTTTAAAATTTTACCTTTGCTCGACACATATGGCTTTAGAGCAGGGAGGTTCTTTAATATGCCACACTGTGACACGGGAACTCCGTTTACACTGTCTCACCTGAAAGACATGGATAGTCAACCGCGACGTTGTCTGGGATCGAACCCTGGACCTCGAGGTTAAGTTTGGTAGGCACATTGTAGTTATAAATATGAATAAATTGCTGTTTAACACATTTAATCACGTCGTTTATGTAAAATAGTATCTTTCATCGCGAATTGCAGTGGACAAAATATGGAATTAATTGTAATTTTGACATGGTGTTATTTGTAAAAAAATTACAAGAGGGCCATGAAAACAAAGTTCTACAGTTATATCAATAAATTAAAAATGAAATGATCAAAATACGTTTGTGTTTCATCCGTGAAGCGCACTATCTGAATCAAAACCCAACATGATTTTCATAATGACATTGAAATAATAGTGAATGAGAATGAAACAAACAGAAAATAAGAATGAAACAATAAAAATGCCTCATACTCATCCAAATAAGAAAAAAGACTCCACACTCTCACCGTACCTACAATGTCGACACTCGTGTAAAGTACTTTGTGATATTATCATTGAAAACTATTGATTCATTGTACATATTCTAAATGACGCTTCTTTCGGAAATAAATTCAACCAACCAAAATATTTGATAGAACTAATTAATGTATTAATTGATTATAACAGGGTCGGCGGAATCGTGTGGCTGCACTCTATATGGGGATACCGGCACCATAACCTCCCCGAACCATCCTGGTTCCTATCCACACAATCTGAACTGCATATGGACTATTAACGGGACGACTGGTTCCAGCATCACTATACAATTTACAAAACTTGATGTTGTATGTCCTGGAGATACAGTTACTGTAAGTAGTGCTAATTTCAGAATC